>JAWPHD010012128.1:0-78317 GCA_037043455.1 Cyrtodaria siliqua
CCCGAGATATTCATTAACATCTACGGATAGGAATATGAATCAGAGTGCAGAATATTAAAAGTGATTTGCGAACATTTGATGGATACACACCTTCCTTCCAGCTGAGAATCATAAGTCTGTGTGACCTGTAAGGAAATGCCTTCGTCGATAGAGGTGGTACTCATGTCTGGATGATCTGCAGGTGCCTCTGCGATGTCACAGGGGATGCCAGCAGCCACCTCTGCTTACCGTGTCGGGTTTTCGACTATGGGACGGCTCTCAGACCTGTAAATTCACAACACAGTTTTCTCATTTTCATTCTTTAAATGCATCTTAAATGTCGTATTACAAGTAATGCGCAAACATTTGATACACACATATCTTCCTTCCAGCTGGGAATCATCAGTCTGTGTGACCGGTAAGGAAACGCCTTCAGCGTTCGTTGTCGAACAGAGAACTGGAACACCTAGATATTTCATCTCTGCCTCTTCTCGCTTATATTCCTCTGAAATGTCATCTGACATAAAGCCACCTATTATATTCAAAATGCTCTCATTGTTTAAAGTGTTCCAGTCTTCGTCATTCCCAAAACTTGTCTTCTAAATTGTTACTGTCAAATATATTGCTGGTTAGTGGCAAAAGCACTTCGAAATGGTTTAATGAGAAGTCTTTCTCTGGGAGTTTTGAACCTTCAATGTTAGTGCACATGATGAAGACGGGTTCTTTGCTACAGAGCTCTTCACTGAAGGGGTAAAATACTCGGTGAATATCATGTCTAACGGGATGTCTGTCGTATCTTGGGCAGACTGAAACAACAGGGCAACCCAAACCATTTGCCAAACTGGCTACCTGCCAAAGTCCCATCCATTTTCCATCCTTTCTTATTTCTAAAACTTCCTTTTCAAATATCTTCTTTATGGCTGGTTTAGTGAGCCTTTGACCAGCAAAACAATTAGAGTAATGAGCAATGGTTTTCACAACATTTTCATTTATATCCATGTTCTTGCCCTTCTTCATAATTCCATTGTCAAGGTAAAGATTCTCATTTTTTGCAAGTTCAATTACAATCGTCCTTCGCATTTCCTCATGTTCCTCTTCAGTGTCAAATACAGCAGACTGACCGACTTTGGCAAACAATTGCCATCTCCATATGTAGTTGAGGGGTACAGTTTACATGTTTCAAGAGGTATGTCGCTAGGTACAATGGCTGTACTATTATTATAAATAGTTTTACTTATGATACAGAAGGACTTGCCAGCACAAGCTGGCAATGGTTTACTATTCATACTGTTGGAGATCTTTGAAGGTTTTACATCCCAAAATAATGTCTTTCTGTTTTTTCTCATACCGAATGGTCTGCTTACTTTATATATCATTCTGTTTATCAGTGTTCAATAGTCCACTCTTGTTTTGTAAGTCATCCAATGTCTCAGTATCTTTTTGTACTTTCCTACTCATCTTCTCATTTCCTTTCCCCCTTTTTCTTTCAATGTCTCCGTATCTTTCTGTAAATTCCTACCTCTCTGCTCATTTCCCCCCATTTTGTCTTTCAGTGTTTCAGTATCTTTCTGTAAATTCCTACCCGTCTTCTCTTTTCCTTTTCCCACGTTTTCTTTACTTATTGTATAAAGCTTCCAATCTTCAACATGTTGGGAATTTTCACAGGAGACAGACTCCGTTTTTTCCCCAACACGTACGCCTTGCAAAACTGGAACATCTGTTTGGCATTCTGAATGGTCCTCTTTAGACTTTTGACATATGTTTCTGATTGTTTCTTAACAATACCTCCTAACGCATCGCAGGGACTATTGCCAAGTCTTGACCCGAAAAAGGATCGTTCCATCGCTTGAGTCATTCTCTCGGAAACATGATGGAAAGGCTTTATGGACTTAAACTGAGCGGCACATCCGTCGCTGAACTGCACATTGTAAGAGAATTTAAAACACCCGACAATGTGGGACGGACACACAGACAGAATTCTGTCGGTTGGCCCGAAAAGAAGCACACAACAAGACAATACATATGAAACCGGATCCGGTGCTGGATATAAATAGAATATAATATGATCTCGCAATCAAACGTTAAATCTGCAATACATACATAGTGGAAAATGGCCATCATTTTGGCAAAATTCATTATAGTTAAGATACCCATGACGACAGAAAACTATGATGTCCAAGTAAAATCTTATAATTAAATATTTACAATGTTTGCAAAAAAAGAAAATGCTTCCATCAACTAATTGAAATCCATGAAATCTAATACCTGAGTACTTTTCATATTGTTCAAATACTGTAATGTGTAATTTAAGTACAACATAGACACCAGTTTCAGTATCCCAATTTACATCAGGAATGTTAAATGTTAGGTAAAATCAATGCATCTTACACAATTATATTTTGGACTTAAAATAATTTCCATTTGTACTGAATATCTTCCCAATTTTATTTAAAGTTATTAACATATTATTAATTTATATTGTTAAGTGTGTTAGATGTAACGATGACACACATGTTTCAATACGGAGGCAACATGGACACCAATTTCAACGTCCATGTTGCATCTTGTTCTTTATTTTACATAGTATGTGAGTAATTTGAGTAAACTTTACAAAATCACAATAAATTTTAAATCACGCATTGTCTGCTACAGAATATTTGGTCTCCTTTTAATTTATTTCAAATCAGTTAAATAAAAATATTTTCACCAACACAAGATGTAACTTTGAAACCGTTTTTGTTTTTAAAGATGTAACATGGACAGCCTTCTATGTGTCAAAGTTACATATTAAATGTTTATGTCAGATTAGTCGAGTAAAAACATTGTATCCATGAACATAATATTTATAAATTAAAGCATCATAATTTACATTTTACGCACCATTTCTTCCCAATGAATGTTCAAGTCTGTAAAATATATTTTATTCTGATAAGTGTGTTAGATGTAACAAAGAAACCAATTGCAACGTCCATGTTGCATCTTAAGAAGGCTAAAAATATCGGACAGGGAAAGCAGCATTCAAGGACGACAGTCAACCACAAAACACAAAAACAAACACGCAAACAGACAAACGAAAATGCAAAAGTAATAAAAAATGCAAACGAAGTTCATTAAGTTCATTTTACAAGAATGCTAGTTCAACTTTAATAAAATTCACAAAATACAATTAAATTCAAATTACACTTTGTCTACTAGAGAAAACATAATTTATTTGAAGCGTGTCAAAGGATTTTTTTATTTAAAAAAAAGATGTAACATTGAAACAATTTTTGTGTTTCAGATGCAACATGGAGACTATTCTCTGCGTCAAAGTTACATAATAAATGTTAATAAAAGTTGACAGAGGGCAGAATATCTACAACCCCAAACATTATCATTAACATTTCATAGGACACCTAATACATGTTTCTTCTGTTTTAAATGAAAGTAAGCAACTAAATGTATTCAGATGTAAAACTGACACACATTTGTAGCTTTTCACATTACATCAGGCATACATTTTCAGGTATGAAATGAAGATCATTTTCCCCAAAGGAGATGATGCAATTTAGAGAACAACCTTTTTACTTTGACATGAATGGTGTATTAGGATTACAGAATAGTAAGAACCATAAATTATGGATACTTTATAACAAAGATGTAACAATGACAGTAACAAGTTTCGCTTTGATGTAACATTGACGCCATATTAAGTGTCCAAGATACATCCCATACAATATTTCTGTTTTATTCCCTTTAAAAAATATTTACAGTTTGTTTTTCTCCCAAAGGTAAATACTTTTCGTGTCACCTTTCGAAGAAAAATGCGATACATAGGGATCTCTTTGTCGTCCGTCAGTCAGTCCGTCAATCAGTCCGTCGGTCCGTCACGAAAACTTAACGTTGGCTATAACTTTCTCATTTCTTGATATTTCTTCATCAGACTTTCAATATTTACTCATCATGACAACATCGACATGACCATACTAAAATATAAAGGTCAAACTCACACTGAATGTCATTATATTGGTTAAATACTTTTTTTTTTCTTCACGAAAACTTAACGTTCGCTATAACTTTCTCATTTCTTGCTATTTCTTCATCAAACTTTCAATATATTCTCATCATGACAACATCGACATGATGAAGGTCAAGGTCACACTGAAGGTCATTATTTGGGTTAAATATTCTTTTTTTTCTTCACGAAAACTTAACGTTCGCTATAACTCTCATTTCTTGCTATTTCTTCACAAACTTTCAATATATACTCATCATGCGACATTGCCATGACCATATTAAAATATAAAGGTCAAATTCACACTGAATGTCATTATATGGGTTAAATACTCGTTTTTTTCTTCACAAAAGTTAACGTTGGCGGTAACTTTCTCATTTCTTGATATTTCTTTATCAAACTTTCAATATATACTTGTCATGACAACATCCACAGGGCCATACTAAAATATAAAGTTCAACGTCACACTGAAGGTTATTATATGGGTTAAATACCCATTGTTCTCTTCACAAAAACGTTCTCAGGCCAGTTTGTCAAGGTCATTTATCTGGGTCCTAAAAACCTTGTTATACTGACAAAGCGCCGACACGTGTTCCGCGGAACACCCATCTAGTCTGAACATACACCCATACAGCAAGTGACGTGTTGTACAAACTAAACATACATTTATTATGTATTATCTTCTGTTCAATGACTAGTTTTGGCATAATTTGTCATTGGAATAAAATCAAACTGTTACCATATAAGTTCTCAAATTCAAAAAAGGTCTGAAAAGACCTGGTACCAGCCATTCTATGCATAAAATGCTTGTATTCTAGGTTTAAATAATTTTTATTCACACGTTTTCCAAATAAATTTGGGACCTTACTGAACAGCATCATAGGAGACCAAATGAAAATTATAATACGGACAATGACGAGCGTAACCCAACTGCAGATAGCGCATTCCGATCTGACATTTATGTTTCTGAAGATTTTCCTAGTAGAGTCTCAAAAGCTAGGTATGACCTCAGACCCTTTCTCAGCAGAGAAATTACAAAAGGAAACAGAGCGTATCTCAGATATGACAAATTAATAATAAATGGCGAGTCATATGTATACGACTCAGAAAGCAACGACATTATAATCTTGAATAAATAGGACACTGATCAAGGTCTTAAAGAGGCACTACCTATATCTACGCGATTTTTAATGTAAAATATTAAATACTCAATATTACTGCATTTATATGTATACAAAGCTATTTTATGAGTATTCTAAGCAGAAACATGGTTCGTATTCCAGTTCTGTAAATGATTAATTATGATCGAGACAATATCTTGAATAAAATGCTGCCCAGCCGTTTATTCCTGCCGGAGAACTACGAGTTTTACGATTTTCTCGGACATGCGCAATGCGATTACAAACTATTCGGCGCAGTTCCGATAGCAAACGAATCGATCGGAAATCTTCGCTAATCAGACGAGGTAGTTCCGATTGTAAACGAATAAGATCGGAAAACCTCCGCAATCGGCTTGTCTAAAACAATTACGAATACAATTTCAAAAATTCGATCTTTTCAATCCTGTTTTTCCCCCAGCAAAACGCTTATTACATTGGGTGAAATTATTGCCATTTACCTTTTTTATAGTCCTCTTTATAATTAAGTAAAGTTTATATCAATTGGTGGACAAAAAGATATAGGTAGAGCCTCTTTAATACAAATACTGTAGAAAACAACATAGATATCAACATTCTATCCTGGAACATTCAAGGGTTATTAAAATATACTAGTAACAATGATTTTTTTAGTTATTTGAAACAATTTGATATTTGTGCATTTAATGAAACTTGGTCAAAACACGAGGATGAGTTTAATGGCATTGTAGATGGATACCAATGTTATAATAATATTAGAAAGAAAAGATCCAGTAAAGGTCGCCACTCTGGCGGTGTGTGTGTTTTTGTTAAGTCTCACTTAATAGAGGGCGGATTAATTACGAATTTTTTTAATCATGTAGAAAATTGCATCTTTCTAAGGTTTAATGGTGGCAAGCTTAATGGTAACAAGACAAATAAAAGTATTTTGATGTGTTTTCTATATGTTTCTCCAGAATGCTCAAGTATTTATGACGCAAATGATGAATCAAATGGTTTGGAAATATTTGAAGAACAGTTATTAGAAGTTGTTTCAGAGTTTCCCGAAGACGAACTTGTTTTAGCTGGAGCGTTTAACTCTAGATGTGGTTCAATGCAAGATATTATTGAAGATGATGTTGATTTTGTTTTCAATGATGATAATGTTGTGTACGATAATGATAACTTCAATATGGATTGAAACTCTAAGGATCGAACTTGCAACTCGTTTGGTTATGCACTTATAGAAATGTGTAAAATGTATTGTATTCATATTCTAAATGGTAGAATATTTAATGACAAAGTTGCACATTTTTACATCTGCAGCAAATGATGGCCGCAGTTTAGTATATTCTTTTATTGTTTCATCTGGCTTGTACCCATTTGTCACACATTTTGAAATAGGTGAACGATCTGAGTCTGAATATTTTCCACTTGTATGCAAGTTTTCATTTCAATCACCACGAGTGAATGATAGGCAAGCAAATGATGAAAATCACGGTACAGAAAATCAAAACTCTTTTAAACGCTATAAATGGGACGAAAATAAAAGGGACGGATTCATAAAAAATATTAAATCCTCCATTATGACTATGAAAGAAATCATTTTAAATGATGTATTAACTGATATTAATCTAGCTGTTCATAAAATTGTTGATATGTTTCATACTGCAGCAAATAATATGAAAGTTAAATCTTTCAAATTAAATGACAAACACGTACAACTGGATTGGTGGGATGATGAATGTGAAAACATGTAGAAAGAAAAACTGAAACAATTAAGACATTTCTTAATGATTAGTACGAGGGAAAACCTACATTATAAACATAGCAAAAATAGATTTAAGCAGAATTGTAAACAAAAACAAAATGAATTGCAGGAACAATTTAAACAAGAACTAATAGAATCGCGGAATAACACAAATTTATTTTGGAAAACGGTAAAAAAACTTAGGTTCAAACCACAGATACCGGTTAAAAAAAAGGAAAAAAAAATTCTATTAAATATAGAAGGTTAGCATCGGGGAAATCCCAAAATATAGGCATGCATCTCAAAACAACAGCTGCACTGTTAGTTTTTGAAGTCCCATAGAGCTGGCATATGCTGCAATCAACTCCGGAATAATTTATCTTTCCAGTAATGTATACTTTCATATGTTCACAACACACCAGAAAAGCTCTAGCGCTCAAAAAACACAGAAAACGTACCTGTTTTTAAAATGACTCTAAGGTAGTCCGTTTTATTCCCTATATTTTCGCCTATACAGACCCTTGTTGACCGCCGTTTAGCCTTTATAGAAGCTCCCGCGGACACAACAACTCATCGGCACTATTCCTTACGCACAAGATGTCTTTATCCGTGCAATTAATAATGTCCAAGTGCCTTTCCGACGATCACAAGCACAAGTTTAACAAATCGTCGGCTGTTATGAACTTTTTAAATTATTTGATACTGTGGTTGTGCCAATCGTAACATATGGATCAGAACTATGGGGATATGAATACTCCCCACCAATTGAAAATGCACAAAACCAATTTTGTTGTAGATAATTAAAATTGTATAAAAATACATTTCACGCTTTTGCACGTGGCGAATGCGGCAGATTTCCTCTTTTTAGCTCGACTGATCCGAGATCAGCAGAGCTTATGCCGTGGTGCGGCGTCCGTCGTACATCCGTCCGTCCGTCTGTCCGTCCGTCCGTCTGTCCATAAACTTTTATTTGTAGCGACTACTCCTCTGAAAGTACTGGATGGATATTCATGAAACTTTACAGAAATGTTGCCCATGAAGTCTAGTTGATCCTGGTAAAAATTCATGTTGATGTGAAATCCAAGATGGCCGCCAAAGCTAAAAATAGATTTTTAAAATACAAGTTTGTAGCGACTACTTCTTGAAAACTATAAGTGATATTGATATGGGACTTTTTCTAAAATGATCAGCATGACATGATATTGGTGCTTGTCAAAAATAGTTTTGATTCGACGTTTAATATGGCTGTCAGTGGCCATCTTTGTTTACATAGAGTTATATAATGAAAACTTGTAGCGACTACTCCTCTGAAAATGCTTGACGGATTTTCATGAAACTTCACACGAATGTTGCTCTTGATGTCTAATTGATCCTAGCAAAACTTCAGATCGGCCGGAAATTCAAGATGGCAGCCACAGCTAAAAATAGATTTTCAAAAAGCAAGTTTGTAGCGACTACTTCTTGAAAACTATAAGTGATATTGATATGGGACTTTTTCTAAAATGATCAGCATGACATGATGTTGGTCCTTGTTGATAATCGTTTTGATTCGACGTTTAACATGGCTGTCAGCGGCCATCTTTGTTTACATAGAGTTATATAATGAAAACTTGTAGCGACTACTCCTCTGAAACTACTTGACGGATTTTCAGGCTGGCCGGAAATTCAACATGGCCACCACGGCTAAAAATAAATTTTCAAAAAACAAGTTTGTAGCGACTACTTCCTAAAATCAAAATCAATCAGTAGAGCTTCAAGGTCATTGACCTCTTGTTATTACTTATGATTGTAAATGTATAAAATATTGGCTACATCTTATCCGAATGAACAATACAAGGTATCCTAAACAGTGTTATTCTATGCTTAGAAATATTGATTGGGTTGGAAGAGTAACCTGGGCAACACGTGTTAAATCCTTACTATTCAAATATGGTTTTGGTTTTGTGTGGATTTCAAAAGATGTAGGTGATGAGCAATTATTTATTTCTATTTTTAAGCAGCGTTTAATAGATTGTGCCTTGCAAAATTGGCGTGGCGACTTAAACCAGTCAAGCAAAGCTATTCACTATCAACATTTTAAAACACATTTGGATGTTGAAAGGTATCTAACATCAAACATACCATGAAATGGGCAGACACAATAATATCGCATATAAACATAGAATGTGTATGTTATGTAACTCTCACGAAATAGAAGACGAAATGCATGTTGTTATGAAATGTTCGTATTATACGAACTTACGCAATCAATACCTTTTCGAAGTCATAGGCGGTAACTTTAATAGTATTTATGCTTTCTACAATTTGATGAGTACATCAGATCCTTATAAGTTAACGCAACTTTCAAAATATGTGTTTGCAATGTTTAATAAGAGAAAACGTTTTTTCCAAGCTCATAACATTGGTACATGAATAGAAACTCGATTTGGTATATTTGTCAGTAGTTGTACTTTTTGTTCTACTTTTTGCAACACCGAGGCTGTTAAACACCGAGGCTGTTAATATTATATTCAGAAATAGTCATTTTCATTCCATTGTACTGTATATTTCAATGTTTGTTACTATATTTGTTTGTCTCTTTATCTACTTTTGTCACATTGCTGTATAGTTGTATAATATGCAATATGTTATTTGTATTATGGGCCAGAGGCCTAAATTACTCGGAATAAAATATTGTCTATTGTCTATTGTCTAAAATACATTTGTGTGATCAGATGTAAATAAGACACCAAAATAATTAATGGAAAATCATATATAAATAATTTCAAAGGTACATCTTGGTAGTAATACATGTATCACAAACAATCAATGGGGGGCAACATTCGCATACGCTTTATTTCAATTCATTACGAACAAAGAACTGCAGACGTACACTCAAATTGTAAAAATAAGCAAACATGTGTCAATAAATGCATAAGCAACGTAGATGTAACATTTGACGGGATTACTGAACGTGGGTGGGCAACTTAAGAAAACGATCGAAGCGTTTCCTCAAGATTCATGGAATTTTTAATCCACCAGAAACGAGCAGAAATACCTACTGCATGCGCAAATGCATAGAAATTATATGCTGGATCGATTTGGCTCACGAAATACATATATGTCTGGAGTGATTACAGTTTTTAAAGACGTAATTTCAGTCATTTACTTACACCCGTTTGAGTAGACTGTCCTCCATGTCATTGCGTCGAAATTAGGCCGCTTACGATCGCTTACATCATTTACATTATTTTAACAAAGAAATAAATCGTCGCGAGTTTATATTGCATATTGGCCGGGGTTTTTTGTCAGAAATTGGTGACGTAACTTTTTTGACACAATTTTGTACAAAAAAACAACAGTTATCAAAGTCATTTTAATCCGAGTATTAGTTAGATCTACTTTCTGTATCAACAAAAAGTATCGATTGTCTCCCTTAGACACCCCTATTGCTACCGAAAATGCAACGATACTTCATTGTAAAATACACATCCTTAAGACGTAACGTAATTTGACACGAAATGTTACGTCACTTTTGTTCGTTAAATTTTGATTTTTTTTACTTCAAAATTATGACAAAAGGTTTATTTAGGCTATTTCAAACTGGTAAATAAAATATTTGCATAATAAACATACTTCATTGATCCAATATCGCTGTTTTAGTAGAACTTCTAACAAAAATGTTCAACTTTTGTCCATCAAATTCGCCACATTTGTTTCCAGTACAATTTTACTTATTTAATGATAGATAAGAAAAGAGCACACAATATAACCCATGCATTTTACCATTTTATTTAAATAAACATTTTTAACAACAAAGAAAAAAGAAAGTACTTAAAACAGCATTTATTTGAGATGTAACCAAAAATGCTGGACAGTTAATCCTTGCTCATATATTTAATAACAGTAATTAGACAAAATAAAATATACAAGCTGAAATTTCAGGAGAAGACACAGAGGAGAAAAAACAAGAAGACAGGGAAAACATCAAGGAGACAAACAAGAACAGACGCAAGGTAACATAACATACTTTAATATTCGTTATAATGGGGATCAGTTATACTTCAAAGAGAGGAAAAAAGGAAATAAAAGAAATTCACCTGTGTTTATACAGAATATGACTGCCTATTGCATTTCCTTTAAAACTGTTTAAGAGTAAAGGGTTTGTTTGTTTTTTCCGAATGGTTGGGCAATTTTACTACTATGTTCTTTACTCATTTTCTTTTTTTTCATCACTTAAATTTGTGTTTTTTGCTTTATTTCATTATAGTTTAGGCAACCAATTATTTCCCTATATAGTTAGAGCTATATGAAATTTTGTCATTTTTAGCAAGGACATTTTTAACTCTACTTGTCAAAGACCAGCAAAGTTTATGCGATGCATTGTCGGCGTCTGTTAGCCGTTTTTTTCCTCTGAAACCACTTAGGTTTTCTTAAATGTTGCTGTAGGAACATGGACAACACTGCAGAAAGAAATAGGTCGATTCCACATTCAAAATGGCCGTATTGAAATTGCCAAAATATCAAAAAGTCTTCTTCTCAAGAATCCCACCATTGAGTTGGCAGTTCCTTTTTTTGGAAACCATCAAGTTTATGATCTTCATCAATATTTTCAAGATGGCCGCCCTGTGGACGCGATGTCTATGTAACACAAAGTTATATAGTGAAATGTATAACAAAACAAAACTTTTTTTGACACTACTATCGATATTTCAACGAACCAGATAGTATGATTGTTGAGGGAAATTGTGATCACTTTTTTTATAAAATCATTACTGTTATTGTTATAGTACGTACCAAAATGTGTTTCGGTTCTTAACAACATATTTTCTATTTGGTTATAGCTGCCAGTCCGTATACAGAGTTACATACATCTCATACAGTGTTGTGCTCACTGCTCCAAACTGGTTGGGCATACATTTTTGAACCTTTACAAGAGTATTCCACTTAATATCTACTTTATACAAAAAAACGTATTCAGAATTAGATCAGAATTTAATATGGCTGGCAAAATAATTTTGATTTTTACATGATTACCATTGCACTATGTGTTCTTTTCACATGAAACACACGTCGGTGAAGTGTCAGAAAGTGTTCGTGATATTTCTCTCTGTCCCTTTATTAGTGTAAGAGTAGAACTTTGACGCAGCTTAGTCGATTTGAATAACAGTTATTTATTATAGGGGTAAAATGCTACTGCCTAGATGGATCTTAATGCAAGCATATAAAAAAAGGAAAGATATAAAAATCGGACAGGGAAAGTAGCATTCAATGAGGAAAGTCAACCACAAAACACAAAAACAAACACGAAAACAGACAAACGAGAAGGCAAAAGTAACAAACGACACAAAAGGGGATGACAATAGGGCTTCCGCATTGGAACGGTCAGTGGCCAAAAAGGCCATTGGGGTTTTAAACCAGGTTCTAGGGAACACCAAACCTCACATTTACCCTATTGTCATTCCAATTAAACGGGACAGTGTAAATAAAGAAATCCCCGCCATGAAATATTCTCTAACCAACAAGGCAGTGTTAAAAAGTAAAACACCTAGATGCTCGTGTATATATAAATACAAACAAAAAAAAAGCCTAGAAAGCCTAGAAAACCTAAAACAAAAGCCCAGAAACGCAACTGAGGCAAAAGGCCAGCAGGGCTTATGCGATTGTGCATTGTCGGCGTCATCGGCGTCGGCTTTACCCACACGTTTACTGAAACCACTTAGCAAATATTTCTCAGATTGCATTTAAATGCTTTTGTATGCTTAAGTACCTTGGCCAGAAGAACAAAAAATAGGTAAATCTGCTAGAAATAACATTAAACTATATTCTTCTCAAGAATCACATAATACATGTTAATAATAACTTTTTAGAAGTTATTCTATGCACTAAACAATCGAGTTTGTGATTTTTGTCTTCCTGAATCAAAAATGGCCCCGTCGTAGTGGTCAAAGTTTGCACATGCTTAACAGATTTATATATAAGAAAGGCGCGTGCAACACTCTCTATGCAAGCCCTTTCTGAAATTGTATATGAATGTTTCTGTACTAAGGAGTACCATACAGACAAAAAACAAGGTATATCTGGTCTTAAAATGGCCGCCTTCATTAAAACATAGCAAAAACTTAAATATAGTCTTCTGAATCTCAAGAATCGCACCATAGATTTTGACAACTTTTTTAATTGATCGCTACAAACTTTTAAATGTCAACCTTAAATGTGTTTTGGACTAACCGGGGCAAAACATGGCTCGGAGGTACACGATTTTTACATGTTCAAAATTGATTTTTGTAGGAAAAATGCATTAGCAGCACTTTCTCTAAAACCGCTGGACTACTTTTTGCTTTAATACTATATGGAGGCTTTTTCTTGTAATTAGGAGTGAGTAATTTGCAAAATGACCTCTGTTACTAAAAGAGCCAACACATTGAAAATATTCTTCTCAAGAATCGCAATATAAATTTAGAAAAATCTTTTTAACATTGATCGCAATGATACTCAACGATGAAGTTAGTTTTCTAATCTCCCCAGTTAATAAAAAACCAAAATTTGCATTTACGGATTTCTTAAGCTATATATATAAATGGCGTCAGCAACACTTTCTCTGAAGCCACTGGACTAATTGTGTCGAAATTAGAGGTCCAAAGTGTTTTTGTTATTTTTAGCTGTCTTTTGACGACCCGTTAAATTTCCCCATCAATAGGTGAAGCACGGGTCGGGGAGGGCTATTCCTTAACACACCTTTGCAATATCTTTAAGAGGTCCAAAGTTTGTATACAGAGACTGCACAAACGTATCTTAGAGTTTAATTTACAACTTCGGTCCATTATGGAAACATATTGGGAATTCAAATATCTTTGCAATGATATATAATTTAAGGGTATACAAGGGTTTTTGCATTTTTCAGAAGGCAACTCTTGTCAAACTGTAAATTCCACAAATACATAGAGAGGTCTCATATATTGCGTGTCTCATTAACTTGAGGTCCTCTTTCAAATTGATAAAACGGTGAAATTTGACCTCGCTTCAAGGTGTTATATAGAAAACAACTTAAAAGTCAAATGGCGACCTCGGTGGTAAATACTACCCAACCCCAGGGGTCACATGAAATCTCATTTTCTGAAACCACAAACACCAGGGCTCTCATATGTTGCATGTAGCATACGCTTAAACAACTCAATCAAGTTTGTTTAAATGGTGAATCTGCGGTTAAATTTTGCCCTGTATTCCAGCGTTTTGTAGTAGTCTGTGATAACGAAAACCTTGCTGACAATGTTTACTACTTGTGATTACTTGATTTCGATTATTGAAGTCCTTAAAACAAGCTCTAGCAAAACTAATGAGCTGGGAGATATACCTCAGAATAAGATCTCCAGAGCTGTTTCCGCCGTATGTATTCCTTCCGTCCGTGAGCTTGCTTGTTTTATTTAACTACTTCTTTATGATACAACTTATCCGATATAAACTTTATAGGAGTATTGCACATAATGTTTAGTTGTAAATAAAATTAAGTCACTTAGAAATCCAAGATGTCCACCACTGCTAAATTACATTTAAAGAGGACGTTGGCGATCACTTTATCTCTAAAACCACAAATATATTTTAATGAACCCATGACGATAAACAAGGCCGCAAGTGGCCATCTTTGTTTACATAGTGTTATATATTGTAAAAAAGTACGATCATTTCTCTAAAACTGATGGTCAAGTTTTTAAATTTTGTCGAAATATTTGTTTCTGGTTTGTAATTCGAAACTGTTCACGGAATCGTTGAAGCTTTATAAATGACATGCACAAAATATCTGTACTGTACCTGTTTCAATATAGACCATTCTTATATTGATTTAACTTGTGTTAATTGGAAACGCGATTGAAGCTTAGCGGCTGTAAAACGTCGCCCCGACTACAAATCAGTAGTGTTGTTAATTTCTCTCTTGTTTGTGTTTGTTGCTTCCATAGGATCCACTTTTCAGTATTTATTGACATTCATACTAGCGTTTGTTTAGTGCTGTGTGGCGGCTGTGTGTAAGTCGCCCCGTCTACAAGTCAGTAGTGTTATTACTTACTGGTCCACTGGGATCATCAGGCCTAATCTTAGTGGCTTTAAAGTAGAATACCGCTTAAGTCGGTGCTAGGGGGCGTGAGAGGTGTTGCTCTCATGAACAGGCTCAATAAAACCGAGTCTGCTACTTTTGTTGTCTTGTTTGTGTCTGTTGCTTCAAAGTGATCCCCTTTTTAGTATTTATTGAGATTCGTGTCTATATTTGAAGGAAAATATCTGTTAATTTACGTCGTGGTATACACTATGTTCGACAAACAAGTCGATCTTAAAAGTTCATTTCCGACATAAATACAAGTAGATAATCCAAGAAGGTTAAACAATTACTTGTATCAACACTTTCGTCAGTCAGGTCAAAGTTTCATTAACGTAATTGTTCATGTATATATAATTTAGGTTAATTATGCTACCAAACACTTTAAAATGACAGCTAGACATACTGCAGAACTAAAGTGAATGAAAAGCTTGCAGACACCATATACACTGGGCCTTAATGATAATATTTATCAACAAGGAAATATATAGTCGCCGCTTTGTCCGTCCATCCTTCCTCTCCGTCCGTCCGTCCGTTCGTCCGTCCGTCTCATTTTTGTCCAGAGCATAACTTCAAAACTACTTATGGGACTGCAATGAAAGTTCACACACTGATAGAGGGTAATGAGAGGAGGTGCAGAGTGTAAAACTGTAACTCTGTCTCATTTGAATTAGAGTTATTGCCCTTTGTAATTTTATACTTAGACGTTTTATCCGGAGCTTAACTTCAAAACTTCGTACGGGATTGTAATGAAACTTCACACAATGCTATAGGGCAATACGAGGAAATGCAGAGTAAGATAACCGTAACTGTGTTTTAATTCAAATTATAGTTATTGCCCTTTGTCATTTTATATTTTGAATGCTTTTTCGGAGCATAACCTCAAAACTACAAAGGGGACTGCGATTGAGGGCAATGAGAGAACGTGCAGATTGCAAAAACTGTAACTCTTTACCGTTACCATAAGTTACGTAAGACATTTTCTAAGTTTGATTATCGTAACACTTATCTGCTCGACAACTATAATCTCCAACTTAAAACACTTCTGAGACAAGGTTTATCACAACCCGTCTTTTATGGAGATGTGATTTACAAACTTAGGAAGTTATCGGTCGTGATAATTTTCATAAGTTATTTATTAAAATTATTAGAAAATTTATATACAGGTTACGAACGAAGTATTTTGCGGCGCATTATATGCTTAGTTGTAGACCCTTCACAAGTTTACAGATATGCTTTCCTCTTTGATTGTGCAACGACAGGACGGGCGGTGGACTCTATGACAACGTATTCCTAAATCCTTTAAGGCGAATGCCCTTCAGGCCGTTTTGTCGTGCCCTTAACGTTTTTTCCTTGATGCTCTGACTTCGGACAAGATCATCGAGTACATATGAGATTAGCTTCTTAGGTTTAACTTATGTTTGATATTTTATATATATGAACATTTATGTGTTTGTTCTTCTAACACCCATCTACGCTTTCTATAATGTAAGGGGTTAACGCGGCGGGTTTATTTTTATTTACACTGTCATGTTGTTTAGGGATGATGACAGGGTAAGTGTGAGGTGTACCCTTGAACCGATTTAAACTCCCCTGTTGTCCCTTTTGCCACTGACCGTTCCAAGTGGGTACCCCTGTTGTCAGCCTTTATATGTTTGTGATGTGCTTTTACACTGAATGTGTTTGTGATGTACTTTTTGAATCACCTTTGGTTTAAACATATTTTATTTTTTCAATGTTTTACAACATTTCATATATACACTGAACGACTTTAAAAACGCAACACGAGAATTTCCGCTATATATTGTATATACTGCACACTTAATTGCACATAATATTCCAAAGAAATCCAAAGATGTTTTGTAAAAAAAATAGTTGCAGTTAATTAGAGAAAGGACACTGTAATGCTGTAGACGTTTTAATCACACTACAGCTTGTAACAAGAACTTCATAAATGTTGAAGTTGCTCTTTGAAAAACTGAGCCAGTTCATTAAATAGTTTGCAAAATGTTGCATCTTAAGTTTGCTCACATGCTTGAGCCAAACGCGTACTCTGTCAATAATGAAACTTTGAAGGAATACTATTTGCTGAATTATTTGTTGTTTTAATATTTTTTCCCAAACGTAGCCATGTACCATTCGATTAAAAGCAGCATATTGTACATACAATATATAGCGGAAATTCCCGTGTTGTGTTTCTTTTGCGTTTCAGTGTACATTGTACAATCATATTAATGGATTAGAACGAAAGCAAACTGCTTATAGATTTCTTCCCCATTGCTTTGTAATACTTTTTGGAGTGACTGTAATCTGTGAATGCTATACTTCCTGTTGGACTTATAACCCTTTCTTTCATTCAAATTAGAGTTATTCCCTTTGTTATAAGATACTTATCGTTCTTGTCTGAGCATAATTCAAAAACCAGTCATGGGACTGAAATGAAACTTCATCGGTTCTACCGATTTTTTAGTTTCTCTATTCGAAAGCTTGAATTTAGGTCTCATGATCGTATACGTAATGGTAGTATCAAACGTAAATCGCGTGTAACTATGTCAGTCGCTGATTTACATACTATTGTTTAAACAGCCTGGAAAGCACTCTATGCGTTTACGTCTCACCTCTGTGTCCATTTCCTTACTTTGATTGAATCGAAGATGAAGCAGACACAGTTTTCATTGATACAGATACCTTGTACACTGCTTCTATAATTCAAAGCTATTCAAAGTTCCATCTATAAGTACTTATGACTTTTCCAAACTATATGCATTTAATTTTTGATTTTCGACTTTTTTAGGCCGCTGTTTTTTTGTTCAAATATAGATTGTATTTTATGTTAGTATACAAGTCACTTTGTCCTAAAAGTTAACATATGACGATAAACATTTGCATCCAATTTGCTCGACTTCTACCTCCGTTTTGAGGTATATGCAGAAGTGCTCCATCGCCACTTCAGAGGTAGTTCCAACGCCAAAAATAAAGGTAATCAAGGTGGATATGCTTTGGTATTTCTTTAACATTTTTATTTGCCTTGATATGACAAATCCGGGAATGCAGATCCGTGCGATTATGTTTAAGCTTCGCACACGGCCAAAACAAATTCTCGAAATATGCCTTTTTTGACGCCAGGGACTTTTAGCCCGTTCGAACTTTGCAGTTCTTTCTCAACTTGATCGTCGCCACCGAGATTCTCTCCATTATTTTGCTTATTTACGCTACATATCGACATGAACATTTTTCATAGGGAGAAATAAGCGATTTCTTAAAAGAGATGGCTGCAATGCCAGAGAGATATTTCCAGTTCTATGGAGACATCGGCAATGACAACTTATGAGGATGTCTTTTTTACCACTGCGTACGACATTCTTCTTGTTTTGACACAATTTACACACCAAACTCATGATAAACTTATCATTTACTTGCTTGCTTATTTACTGCCAACATGCTTCATGACTGAGTAGCTCCGGTATATACATTAAAGGCCCGACTACAGCGTTTGTCTTTGAAAATTGGTATATTGGAATATGATCTAGTCTAGAGCTATATAAACCCTTGTGTTTTACTTTTAGGAAGAAATGAGTACAAATAATCACCTTAGCTACTGTAGGGAAACTCCACAGTTTAATGTCCAATTCCCAACAATCAAACCCATGACAAGCCCTTAGCCTGAATCCTTGAGGAAAAAAATTCACACCATCATTGGTTCATACATTTCTTTGAAGACCATTAAATTACCGATGTTTTCATATCAAATAAAAGTACCAACAAGCATTTTCTTTACAATGTTTGCCTCATTTCTTTAAAGATTACCCCCCTCTCAAAACAAGCTTAAAATGCAATTTTACCAATATTTCAAATGTCAATAAATAAAAATAAAAATCATCAGCATATCAGGATCATTTCTGCCTTCATCATGCTCTTGTATATCAGGAAATGCTAAAGTTTACATACCTTCACCGTCAGGCAAAGTCAGCCAATTTTGCTAATTTTTTGAAGTTTTTATATGTACCCAAAACTGAAAAATACAGCAAACTTGCACTTCATAATTATTATTAATACCATCCATGGATCTAAAAGATGCTTAGTTGTTTTCTTCCTGATTTACTTGGACATTCGTGCGAAACTGAGAACTGCCCCCTTGGTAGTTCTTTATTGTTTTAGGGAATACAAAATCAAACAATGAAACATTTGCATCTATGTTTTAATATATTTACTACTTAAAACAGCTTTATTAGACGGAAGTCATTATCCAAGACAAAGTTGAATAACACATTTTTTCAAACAATTGTACGTCTAACAGTGATTTCGTCTTATCTAGTATATACATTCTGGGATTGCGGATAAAAGACTTTATATAATAAGTTCGCATTTCTCCAAAAGATATAGTTAGTAAATTACCAATTTTCTTACCTATAACTTTTTCCCAATTAATTTGCAACTATGTATGTAAAGTGTATGTAATTGGAAATACGAAATATATGCATGCAATTGTATTAGCTCACATGGGCCGAAGGACTTGGACACCGGGGTCAGTTAGTATATTATACATGTTACACAAAACGGATAGAAAGTTGATGCAAACAACAATAGGAAATGTAAACTGTGTATTAACCAAGAGCAATGGCGTAGCAATGGTAAGAGATGACATCCTCATAAGCTGTCAAGGGGCTGTCTCCATAGCATTGGAACTATCTCTCTGGCATTGGCGCAATCTCTTTTATAAAATCGCGTATTTCTCCCACTGAAACGTTCTCATTGTTATTATTTTGTCAACAGGTAATATACGGACACCAACTGGTTGATATTTCATATGTTCATATAAAAAATGGAGACCCACAAAATAAAAAATTACGGGGAGAATAAATCGGTCACCATTGGTGACTGAAAAAAAAAATAATGGAGAAAAAACTCGGTGGCGATGATCAAGTTGAGAAATAACTGAAAAGTTCGAACGGGCTAAACGTCTCTGACGTCAAATAAGGCATATTCGAGAATTCGTTTTGGCCATGTGCGAAGCTTAAACATAACCTGGCACACGGAACTGCATTCCCGGATTTGTCATATCAGGGCAAATAAAAAAGTTAACCAAGAAATAGCAAAGCATACCCACCTTGATTACCTTTATTTTTGGCGTTGGAACTATTGTTCGGGGCGCTTGTTTCAGCCAAAGGTTTTTCTGCAGTAGCTTGAGCAATTCAAATAATACATACATCAATTATAAATCATTAGAACTGGTATTTTAGTCGTTACTTTTGAAAATCGGTTGAGAAACAAATATTTTACAGCCTAAATGATTTTTGATGGGGCTTTTCCCATGTAAATTCCTTGTTGGTGTGACAGCAGAAAATTAAAAAATATGAAATAACTTTAGTTAGCCTTCATATTTTGCTATAAAACTTTCAGGGTGTCTTAATTAACAAATATTCAACAATTTAAAACAAGTTTTAGATAAAAAATATATATTTTTTTCACATTTTTCACGCAGCAAAATTTTGGATTGAAATTGCTCCATCAAAACAGCTATCGCGCATGAAATGTTTATTTCTCAACCGATTTTGAAAAGTAAAGTATTTTTATTTATCACTAAAATTTTTCCTATAGGATACTATTTTCGCCAGGTACCGTTTTTAGACAAGTTGTTGGTATCGCTATGGGTAAATATTGTGCCCCTCTTGTCGCACATGTGCTATTGTTTTGCTATGAAAGGGATTTCTTGTTGAGTCTTTAACCAGATACTCGGGCAGATGTAGTTGAAGCCTATAATGACACCTCTCGGTATCTGGATGACATACTGGACAATCTTTTCTTTGCAAGTTTGGTAAACACTATCTATCCTAATTGATACTTCCTTTTCTTTTCTCGATTTACATCTCTCTTTTGAAAATGCAGAAATAATTAGCAAAAATATATTTCTGAAGAGATGCTTTTAATTTTTTATTGTAAAATATCCCCACTTAGAATGAGATGTTCCTCAAGCAGCTTTTTTCGGGGGTTTATGTTTTTCAGCTTGTTCATTTTTAGCTGTAGTTTATGGGATGGCGAGGTGTCCCTCGTCCATCCTTCCGTCCGTCGCCCGTCCGTCCGTTAACTATTGCCTCGTTAACACGATAGGGCCTTCACATTTCACCCGATCATTTTCAAACTTTACCAGACTGTTGATATCAATAAAAGCGCGCACGAGTTCGAAAACCAGACAGTTCGGACAGTAACATTGGAGTTACGGCCCTTGATTTAGTTAAAACTGCTATATTTTGCCTCGTTGACACAATATGGCCTTCATTGTTAATTCGATCTTTACCAAACTCAACCAGATTGTTGATATCAATGAAAGATTGGACGAGTTCAAAAACCAACCAGATCGGACCGTTTACACCGGAGTTATGGCCCTTGATTTTCTGAATATGCTATAATTTCGCCTCAAAACGATAGGGGTTTCATTTTTCATCCGATCTCTACCAGAGTGTGGATATCAACAAAAGCTCGGACGAGTTCGAAAACCAGCCAAATCGAACAAATTACACTAGAGTTATGGCCCTTAATTTTTCTAAATATGCAATATAATCGGAAACTTCGGTCCAACTGATGGTTTCCGCTGAATAACTTTTGTTAGGAATGAGATATTGCGATGAAAATGGCGCGATTGGTAGCTTATATTGAAATGAAGGTTCGGGTTGCATTTGGGACCACTATGTCAAGGTCAAAGTCGCTGTTACTAAAAATATAAAAATTGTTTCTGCTCAATAACTTTGTTTGGGTGAGGTATTGTGACGAAACTTGCTGGGTAGGTAACTTCTGTGGAAAGGAAGTTTGGGATTGCAATTGTGGTCACTGGGTTTAAGTCAAGGCCATTGCTACTGAAAATTGTAAAATGTTTTCCGCTCAATAACTTTTGTTAGGTGTGAGGTATTGCAATGAAACTTGCAGGGTACGTAGCCTATATGGAAAGGAGGGTTGGGATTGCGTTTGATACCACTGGGTCAAGGTCACTGTTAATAAAAGTAGAAAAATGGTTTCCGCTCAGTAACTTTTGTTAGATGTTATGTATTGTGACGAAACTTGCAAGTTATGTAGCTTATAAATATGGAAAGGAAGGTTAATATTGCATTTGGGGCTACTGGGTTCAAGGTCAAGGTCGCTGTTACTAAAAACAGAAACAAATGGTTTCTGATCAGTAACTCTTGTTATGAGTAAGGTATCGCAATTTTTGTTGAACCTGTTTACGGTCTCGATCAAATATCATCCATGTGTATGTAGGTTAGTTCGTCCAGCCGTTGGTTCGTCCATGCGTTCATCTATTTGTCCATGCGTCCAATTTTTAGCTCTACTGATCAGAGATCAGCAGAGCTTATGCCGTGGTGCGGCGTCCGTCGTCCGTCCGTCTGTCCGTCCGTCCGTCTGTCCGTTAACTTTTATTTGTAGCGACTACTCCTCTGAAACTACTGGATGGATATTCATAAAACTTTACAGAAATGTTGCCCATGAAGTCTAGTTGATCCTAGCAAAAATTCATGTTGATGTGAAATCCAAGATGGCCGCCAAAGCTAAAAATAGATTTTTTAAATTCAAGTTTGTAGCGACTACTTCTTGAAAACTATAAGTGATATTGATATGGGACTTTTTCTAAAATGATCAGCATGACATGATGTTGGTCCTTGTCGAAAATCGTTTTGATTTGACGTTAAACATGGCTGCCAGCGGCCATCTTTGTTTACATAGAGTTATATAATGAAAACTTGTAGCGACTACTCCTCTGAAACTACTTGACGGATTTTCATGAAACTTCACAGGAATTTTGCTCTTGATGTCTAAATGATCCTAGCAAAATTTCAGGTCGGCCGGAAATTCAAGATGGCCGCCATGGCTAAAAATAAATTTTCAAAATACAAGTTTGTAGCGACTACTTCTTGAAAACTATAAGTGATATTGATATGGGACTTTTTCTAAAATGATCAGCATGACATGATGTTGGTCCTTGTCGAAAATCGTTTTGATTTGACGTTAAACATGGCTGCCAGCGGCCATCTTTGTTTACATAGAGTTATATAGTAAAAACTTGTAGCGACTACTCCTCTGAAACTACTTGGCGGATTTTCATGAAACTTTACAGGAATGTTGCTCTTAATGTCTAATTGATCTTAGCAAAATTTCAGATCGGCCAGAAATTCAAGATGGCTGCCACAGTTAAAAATAGATTTTTAAAAAATAAGTTTGTAGCGACTACTTCTTGAAAACTATAAGTGATATTGATATGGGACTTTTTCTAAAATGATCAGCATGACATGATGGTTATCCGAGTCGAACATTATTTTGATTCGACATTAAACATGGCTGCCAGTGGCCATCTTTGTTTACATAGAGTTATATAATGAAAACTTGTAGCGACTACACCTCTGAAACTATTTGACGGATTTTCATGAAACTTCACAGAAATGTTGCTCTTGATGTCTAATTGATCCTAGCAAAATTTCAGGTTGGCCGGAAATTCAAGATGGCCGCCATGGCTAAAAATAGATTTTCAAAATACAAGTTTGTAGCGACTACTTCTTGAAAACTATAAGTGATATTGATATGGGATTTTTTCTAAAATGATCAGCATGACAT
Source organism: Cyrtodaria siliqua (assembly GCA_037043455.1). Lineage (NCBI taxonomy): Eukaryota > Metazoa > Mollusca > Bivalvia > Adapedonta > Hiatellidae > Cyrtodaria > Cyrtodaria siliqua. Next base: position 23,505 of record JAWPHD010012128.1, read on the forward strand.
GATGGTTATCCGAGTCGAACATTATTTTGATTCGACATTAAACATGGCTGCCAGTGGCCATCTTTGTTTACATAGAGTTATATAATGAAAACTTGTAGTGACTACTCCTCTGAAACTACTAGACGGATTTTCATGAAACTTCACAGAAATGTTGCTCTTGATGTCTAATTGATCGTAGCAAAATTTCAGGTCGGCCGTAAATTCAAGATGGCCGCCATGGCTAAAAATAGATTTTCAAAATGCAAGTTTGTAGCGACTACTTCTTGAAAACTATAAGTGATATTGATATGGGACTTTTTCTAAAATGATCAGCATTACATGATGTTGGTCCTTGTCAAAAATCATTTTGATTAGATGTTAAACATGGCTGTCAGCGGCCATCTTTGTTTACATAGAATTATATAATGAAAACTTGTAGCGACTACTCCTCTGAAACTACTTGACGGATTTTCATGAACTTCACAGGAATGTTGCTCTTGATGTCTAATTGATCCTAGCAAAATATCAGGTCGGCCGGAAATTCAAGATGGCCGCCACGGCTAAAAATAAATTTTCAAAAAACAAGTTTGTAGCGACTACTTCCTGAAATCAAAATCAATCAGTAGAGCTTCAAGGTCATTGACCTCTTGTTATTTCTTAATATCATACAGGATTTTCACCAAACTCCATCAAAATGTTCATTATATGGATCCAACATCACGTGCACAATTTCGGGTCGTTGTGACCTACTTTTGACCAAATTCAGGTCACGTACGGTCTCCGCTACTACATGCTTATCTTGCTTCTGTATCGTAGTATTTTCACCAAACTTCACCAGAATATTCCTCATATGGATCTGACATCATAATTATGCAATATATTAGGTCATTATAATCTACTTTTGACAAAATTCAGGTCAATATCCAGTCTCCGCTACGACATGCGTAACTTGCTTCTTTCTCGCAGGATTTTCACCAAGCTTAACCAGAATGTTCCTTATATGCATCTAACATCGTTTGCAAAATGTCAGGTCGCTATGACCTACTTTTGATGAAATATGTGTCTCGTCCTCTCTCCGCTACGACCATGCGTATCTTGCTTCTTTCTTGTAGACTTTTTACCAAACTTCACCAGAATGTACCTTATTTGCATCTAACATCATGTGAAAAAATTCTGGTCGCTGTGACTTACTTTTCACAAAATATAGGTCACATACGGTCTCCGCTACGACATGCTTATCTTGCTCCTTCCAGAATTTTCACCAAACTTCAGCAGAATGTTCCTTATATGCATCTAACGTCATGTGCACAATTTCGGGTGACTGTGACCTACTTTCGACGAAATATAGGTCACGTCCGGTCTCCGCTACGACATGCATCCCCCACTGTTAATGACATTAATTTAATATCATTTGGGATTGACATTGGTGTTGGTCAAATAAAAAATCCTGACCTTTATAATAGGGCTCAACATATAGGCCATGGCCTTCTAGTTTAAAAGAAATACTGCTGGAAATTTTGTGACGACAACCGTAGATGTAAGAGCCATTTTAGCCAGTAGAGCGTCCACGGGCCCTCTTGGGACTCCTGTTCTAGAGCTTGTAGTCGAGTTGAGGCCTTTAATAGTCCTAGTATTTGTATAACTACAACGTTACTCCATCAGGGCTACCATTACCATAAACTTCGAAAAAACTTTGCTAAATGTTATTATCGTAACTCTGATCTACTTTTAAAATATAGAAGAACTATTCTGCGACAAGGACTATCATTATGGTGACGAAGTTTCAACACTCCATAAGATCCTTGATAATAATCATAACCTATCATTTTGCAATGCACTGCATGTATAGTTGTTGACCCATTTACAGTTCGCCACTATGCTTTCCTCTTTGATTGTGCGGAAAGATAGTGGACACTATTATGACATCCACCTAAATCCTCAAAGAACGGTAGCATTTGATGTTTTCTTAAATCTTGTCTTGTCGTACCCTAATGGTGTGTTCTCCTGTTGCTCTGGGTTCTGCCAAGTCATTGAGAACTTGCAATGTGGCTTTCTATGCTTTTTTTCTAAATTCCTATATAAATTATTATATATGTATTATAAATTATATTGCCTATAAATGCTGCCTTTATAACCTGTCAAGGAATTCTATATTTAAAATGTTCCGTTTTATAGGGATGACAATAGGGTAAGAGTGATGTTTAATGCAACCTAGAACCTGGGTTAAAGCCCAGCTGCCTTTTTGCCACTGACCGTTCCAAGGTGGTAGACGTTTTGTCCACCGGTTTGTGTTAGTGATGTCACATGCCTTTCTTTTTTATTAAAATTGTAATTGTTGTTTGTGTTAATGCGTATTTTTGGTTAACTGAGAAAGCTACATTTCATGTTCGACGTTTATATCACTCTAGAAAATAAGTAAAATATCAAATAAATACCATGTATGTTGTTGTTTCAGAAAGTTTTGCTTATCTGTATTAAAATTTGACCGAATGTATAATATTAATCAACAAAATTAAAATATGCAAACTCTGCTATCAGTATTTATTATATGTATATTCCTAAATTATCATTTTAGAAAAAGCCGAAGAACAGAATGAGGAAGAAAATGGAATTCGGACGTATGTATAGTAATCAAATATGATCGTCTCTGTTTATACAGGAATATAAAAGTACTAATACTAGAGCAACGAACTCTGAAAGCTGTATCACCTCAAGTGGAAGTTCTCACGAGAGGCTGCAACTTCGATTGTAATCCTGCAGATATGACATATCCATATCCACAATTATATGTTTACGTCATGGTCTTTTCAGTATTATTCATATTAAATTAAACATGTATAACACATGGATTAATCTTAAACCGAAAACTATATCAAAACAAAAAGACATGCAACATAATATCAGGACAAATGGTCTTCCATAGTGATTAGTACTAGCTTTGTTAAAACATCAGTGTAAAAGTTGCATCTCAATTGCTGATTAAAATGTAGTTATATTCCTTTAAGCATACTGTTTATCCACGCTAATCGACTTTGCAGGTGTAACACTTTAACCTGCAACCTAAACTAAGTTGTAAAGGCGAGTATTTGACCGACGTTCAAGAAATGTATACAGTTTTCGCTAACGCTAGACGTATATAATCCAGTCTTGGGTCATTTTAAAAAACAAACAATCCAGAATGGATGGGATATGGTCAAGTGAAATTGTCAACCAAATGCATATTTAGGCATGAGAAATAAAGTACATAACATAATACCAGAAAGAATACTTATATAGCAGAAATGGCGCCCTTTATATCAGAAACGTTTGATACAATTTTACTCAATTTTTTGTTAATGTAAAATAAATTGGTCCATTGAATAGTCCATGTATCCAGCGAGAATAGACAAAACATCATTTTTAAATAAAATTATCCATTTTATCATCCAAAAACCAAACAACTTTGAGTAAAATTGTATCAAAAATCAAATATACAATTGAACATAGTGCTTCACTACTGAGTAAAGTCAGAAAATGACAAATCAACGATTGCTCAATAATTGCTCAATGATTGCTCAATGATTCAGTTTTTTTTTTATCAAGGACATCTGAAAGGAGTTTTACCTATAAGGACACCACGATACACTAGGTAGGTTGATTCATTGTAATTTTTATTTCAGTATGGGTATGAATACACGTATGAAGATACATACATTCAAGTTTAACTGTACAAAAGCACATACGCATAATTATTTTAGCTGTCAACTTGTTTTCAAATGACATATATAAGATATATTTTGACCTTGAAATCCAACAACCTATAGGTTATTTTCAGAAAGTTAAATAAACAGGATACAAATGTATTTCAACGTGCACTTATAAAATATATCTTGATATAACCAAATTACATACATCAGATTATGGAAGATGTTTTCATCATGCATACTCTAGTTATCAGTTCATAATATGCCAGTTAATTATATTGTAAACAACATCTTTTTAAACGTCTTTTAGAAGTCTAAGCAGCGAGTACTTTGGTGATAGAGGCAGAGATATGAATCTTAGAAAAGGTTCTAAGCGTCCTAAGTTAAACGTTAAAGCGACTGGGCCAAATATTGTTTCTATAACAAAAGACGTCAAAAAGAAGAGACTGGAGAGATTAAAGAAGTGGATGAAACAACAAAAGGTAATTGTAAATAAAACAACGTTAAAAAACGAAGAGGCTAGAGAGATGAAAAAAGTGGAAGAAAACTTCAAAGGTAATTGTAAATAAAATGATGTTACAAAGAAGAAGTGATAGGAAAACAAAAAGCTTATTATAAATAACTATTTTTATATTATCTATATGATTTTATTGACAGTAACAACGTCTCTGTATCTCTTAATGAAGCAGACTAGGGTATTAATGCCCCAGGGGTATCTGAGGAGATTTCAACACCTAGTATAAATCAACTTCCCAAATATGGCGACCCCGTACCCTCTCGTGTACTATACGAGTTGAAGAATATAATATGATAGTACTCTGCTGTAATCCGATACCACCTACATATATTTTTTTTATTATTTGCTATAAACTTATAGCAGTGTATTATGAAAAACATAATTCAACTATTTTTAGTGAAAACCTTCGCAATATACAAATGGCAAACGTCTGTTATCTCTTTGGATCATGGTAATTACTATATATAAAACCATATAATGAATATAGAGTCGTGGTGACCCAGTGGACAGCACGTTGGACTCTGAATCCGGAGATCACGGTTCGAGACTTGCTGGAACAACCACTTAATTCGGTGTGTCGTTAGGAAAGACACTTTTCTTAGCCTCGTTCGTCGGACGTGGACGAAAACCGGACGTTCCTGTGTATCGGAGTTTATCCTCCGAGCGCTTTAACCATAGGAATATATTTGATCGTAAGAGTAGGGCAGGGTTTCCGGATTCCTATGTATCTTTCCTCTCTCGAAATAATCAAAACAAGTGTTTACGAGCCGTAAATACCACTTCAATGTACATATTGAAAGTATAGTTTATGAATCAGACTCTTTGTAGAAGGATGTGCAGTCATTGGAAGAACTCGTGTAGCTTGTAGTTGTAACACATACTTGTTTCGTAAAAGAATTCCCAAGAGAGGAACTTCATAACCTTTCAAGGGTGAGCTATTGTGATCGCCCATCGTCCGTGCGTGCGTGCGTGCGTGCGTGAGTCCGTGCGTCCTACCTCAATTGCTTCGAACGACTTCTCCTCTGAGACCGCTTGGCCAATTTAGAAATTTCTCGGGAATGATCCTTGGGTGATATTCTCTCAAGATTGCTCAAATAATAGAAATCTATGCAGAACTCTGGTTGCCATGGCAACCGAAATAAAAAAACTGGAAAACTTTAAAAAATCTTCTCTAAAACTACTGGCTCGATTTCAAGTTGATTCGTCAAAAAATATGGCCGCCAGAGGGCGGGGTTTATTTCTATAAGGAAAATTTAAAAAATCTCCTCGTCTAAAACCACGTGATGTATTCCAAAATAATTTCAAAGAAATGATGTTTAAGTTGACCTCTACAAAGATTGTTCAAGCCGGGTTGATTCGTCAAAAAACATGGCCGCCAGAGGGCCTATTTTTGCTATATTTCTGAATGAAAATCTTGAAAAATCTTCTCGTCAGAAACTACTTGATGATTTCAAATTTATTTCACAGAAATGATGTTTGGGTGGGCCTCTATCAAGATTGTTCAAGCCGGGTTGATCTGTCATAAAACATGGCCGCCTTGGGGCGGGGCCTATTTTTGCTATATTTCTATATGAAAATCTTGAAAAATCTTCTCGTCTGAAACCACTTGATGATTTCAAATTTATTTCACAGAAATGATGTTTGGGTGGCCTCTATCAAGACAGTTCAAGCCGGGTTGATTTGTCAAAAAACATGGCCGCCAGAGCGGTTTATTTCTATATGGAAATTTTAAAAAATCTCCTCGTTTAAAACCGCTCGATGGATTTCAAAATAATTTCACAGAAATGATGCTTGGGTGGGCCTCTATCAAGACTGTTCAAGCCGGGTTGATTTGTCAAAAAACATGGCCGCCAGAGGGGTTTATTTCTATATGGAAATTTTAAAAAATCTCGTTTAAAACCGCTCGATGGATTTCAAAATAATTTCACAGAAATGATTTTTGGGTGGACCTCTACCAAGACTGTTCAAGCCGGGTTGATTCGTCAAAAAACATGGCCGCCAGAGGGCGGGGTTTATTTCTATATGGAAAATTAAAAAAATCTCCTCGTCTAAAACCACGTGATGTATTCCAAAATAATTTCAAAGAAATGATGTTTAAGTTGACCTCTACAAAGATTGTTCAAGCCGGGTTGATTCGTCAAAAAACATGGCCGCCAGAGGGCCTATTTTTGCTATATTTCTGTATGAAAATCTTGAAAAATCTTCTCGTCAGAAACTACTTGATGATTTCAAATTTATTTCACAGAAATGTTGTTTGGGTGGGCCCTCTATCAAGACTGTTCAAGCCGGGTTGATTTGTCAAAAAACATGGCCGCCAGAGGGGTTTATTTCTATATGGTAATTTTAAAAAATCTCCTCGTTTAAAACCGCTCGATGGATTTCAAAATAATTTCACAGAAATGATGTTTGGGTGGGCCTCTATCAAGACTGTTCAAGCCGGGTTGATTTGTCGAAAAACATGGCCGCCAGAGGGGTTTATTTCTATATGGAAATTTTAAAAAATCTCCTCGTTTAAAACCGCCCGATGGATTTCAAAATAATTTCACAGAAATGATGTTTAAGTGGACATCTACATACATTGTTCAAGCCGGGTTGATTCGTCAAAAAACATGGCCGCCAGAGGGCGGGGCCTATTTTTGCTATATTTCTGTATGAAAATCTTGAAAAATCTTCGTCTGAAACCACTTGATGATTTCAAATTTATTTCACAGAAATGATGTTTGGGTGGCCTCTGTCAAGATTGTTCAAGCCGGTTTGATTCGTCAAAAAACATGTCCGCCAGAGGGGCGGGGCTTATTAGCTCTACTGGCCGAAGGCCATCAGAGCTTATGGGATGAGTTGTCCGTCCTCCGTCCGTCCGTCGTCCATTAACTTTTGACTTTTGAACAGTCTAGGGCCTTCATTACTAATTGGATCTTTACGAAACTTTACCAGTGTCTTTATATCAATAAAAGCTCGGAGAAGTTCGAAAACCAGCCAGATCGGATCAATTTCACCGGAGTTATGGGGCTTGTTTTGCTTAAAAATGCCATATTAAGCCTTGTGAACACTCTAGCACCTTCATTTATTATTTGATCTTTACCAAACTTGCACAGATTGTTAATATTAATAAAGTCGCGGTAAAGTTAAAAAACCAGCCAAATCGGATCAGTAACACCGGAGTTATGGCCTTTGTTTTTCTGAAAAATGCTATTTTCTGCCTTTTAACGCTCTAGCACCTTCATTTATTATTTGATCTTTACCAAACTTGCAAAGATCGTTAATACAAATGAAAGCATGGACAAGTTCGAAAATCAGCAAAATCTGGTCAGTAACAAACAACATAGTTATGGCCCTTATTTTTTCTGAAAAATGCCATTTTATGCCTTGTGAACACTGTAGCACCTTCATTTATTATTTGATCTTTACCAAACTTGCACAGATTATTAATACTAATGAAAGCTTGGACAAGCTTGAAAACCAGATGAATTGGGTCAGTAACACCAGAGTTATTGCCCTTGTTTTTTCTGAAAAATTCCAATTTCTATCTTGAGAACACTCCAGCACCTTCATTTATTATTTGATCTATTTGATCCCCCCCCCCCCCCCCCCCCCCCCCCCCCCCCCCCCCCCCCCCCCCCCCCCTCAAACATGCCATTTTCTTCCTTGTGAACGTTTTAGCACTTTCATTAGCTCGACTATTCGAAGAATAAGAGAGCTTATGTAATCACCCCGGGGTCGGCGTCGGCGTTGGCGTCGGCGTCCCACATCAATGGTGTGTGTAAGCTGTGATTACAAGTCTATATCTCTTACATTTCTTATCCTTGCACAACCAAATTCGGCCATGGGCTTTCTTATAGCATTATCTTAAGGACTGCATAAGCAATTTTGGTTCCTGTAACCCATGGGCTCCCATGGAATCCAAATTATGATAGCCCATAAAATGTGTCCCGTTTCACATCAAATTTTGCGTGTAAGCTGTGCTCTTACATTTCTTACCATAGCACGACCAAATTTGGCCATGAGCTTCCTTATAGCATTATCTTAAGGGCTGCTTAAGTAATTTTGGTGCCTATATCCCCTGGGCTCTTATGGAACCCAAATTCTATTTCACATCAAATTTTGCGTGTAAGCTGTGTTTACAGGTCTATATCACTTACATTTCTTGTCCTAGCTGAACTAAATTTGGGAATTGGTTTCCTTATAGTATGTTGTAAAGGGTTGCGAAAGTAATTTTGTCTTCTGCAAATTCTGGGCTCCCATGGAACCCAAATTGTGATGACCCATAAAATGTGCAATAAAGGCAGATCTTGGTTTGCATGTAAGCATGTATATATCTATAATTTTGGTTTGGGATTTATTATAGAATTATGCATCTTATTCATACCTCACCCATATTGGGGCATGGGCTCCCTCCTCCAACCCCCGCTCCCCACCCACTCCCCTCCCCCGCCACATTTTGTTTTACATATTTCTGTGTTGTTTTAGTCAATTCTTACACATAGCTTCTTACAAATATATGTTACACCCTCTCCCAACTGCCTCCCCCCCACTCCCCCCACCCCACTCGAAACTCTTATTTTTTTACATATTTCTGTGTTGTTTTAGTTACTGTACTTCTTACCACATAGCTTCTTACACATATATGTTGCCCGCCCTCCCCCCCACTCCCTCTCTCCCCCCACCCCCCAACCCCCACCCTCAGCCCACCCACCACCCCATTTTTTTTTTTTTTTTACATATTTCTATGTTGTATTTGTCAATTCTTACACATGTTGCCCTCCCACACCCCGTCCCCCGCCTCCCCTCCCCCACACTCGAAACTGGAATATTTTTTTTTTTTTTCCATTATTTCTGTGTTGTTTTGGTCAATTCTTACATAGCTTCTTACACATATATGTTGCCCTCCCCCCGCCCCCCCACACACCCCGCCTCTCCCCCAACCCCCCCCACTCAAAACTGGAATATTTTGATTTCATTTTTATTAGCTCTACTGGCCAAGGGCCAGCAGAGCTTATGGGATGGTGTGTTGTCCGTCTTCCGTCGTCCGTCGTCCGTCCGTCCGTCCGTTAACTTTTGCTTGTGTACACTCTAGAGGCCACATTTCTGATGCAATCATCATGAAACTTTGTCAGAATGTTTGTCTCAATGAAATCTCGGTCAAGTTCGAAAATGGGTCATGTGGGGTCAAAAAACTAGGTCACTAGGTCAACTATTGGAAAAACCTTGTGTACACTCTAAAGGCCATATTTTTGACTCGAGCTTGATGCAACTTTGTCAGATTGTTTGCCTTAATTATATCTTGGGTCAAGTTTGAAAATGGGTCACATGGGGTTAAAAACTAGGTCACTAGGTCAAATACTTGAAAAACCTTGTGTACACTCTAGAAGCCGTATTTCTGATCCAATCTTGATGAAACTTTGTCAAAATGTTTGTCTTAATTATATCTTGGTCAAGTTCAAAAATGGGTCACATGGTGTTAAAAACTAGGTCACTAGGTCAAACTTTGGAAAAACCGTGTGTACACTCTAGAGGCCATATTTTTGACCTGATCTTGATGAAACTTTGTCAGAATGTTTGTCTTAATGAAATATCGGTCAAGTTCAAAAATGGGTCATGTCGGTCAAAAACTAGGTCACTAGGTCAAATACTTGAAAAAACTTGTGTACAACTCTAGAGGGTCATATTTAGTTACCCAATCTTGATGAAACTTTGTCAAATTGTTTATCTTAATTATATCTTGATCAAGTTCGAAAATGGGTCACATGAAGTTAAAAACTAGGTCACTAGGTCAAATATTGGAAAAAACTTGTGTACACTCTAGAGGCCATATTTTTGACCCGAGCTTGATGCAACTTTGTCAGAATGTTTATCTTAATTGTTTGTCTCAATGAAATCTCGGTCAAGTTCGAAAATGGGTCATGTGGGGTCAAAAACTAGGTCACTAGGTCAAATATTGGAAAAACCTTGTGTACACTCTAGAGGCCATATTTTTGACCCGAGCTTGATGCAACTTTGTCAGAATGTTTGTCTTAATTATATCTTGGGCAAGTCTGAAAATGGGTCACATGGGGTTAAAAACTAGGTCACTAGGTCAAATACTTGAAAAACCTTGTGTACACTCTAGAAGCCGTATTTCTGACCCAATCTTGATGAAACTTTGTCAAAATTTTTGTCTTAATTATATCTTGGTCAAGTTCAAAAATGGGTCACATGGTGTTAAAAACTAGGTCACTAGGTCAAACTTTGGAAAAACCGTGTGTACACTCTAGAGGCCATATTTTTGACCCGATCTTGATGAAACTTTGTCAGAATGTTTGTCTCAATGAAATATCGGTCAAAAATGGTTCATGTGGGGTCAAAAACTAGGTCACTAGGTAAAATACTTGAAAAAACTTGTGTACACTCTAGAGGTCATATTTGTTACCCAATCTTGATGAAATTTTGTCAAATTGTTTATCTTAATTATATCTTGATCAAGTTCGGAAATGGGTCACATGAAGTTAAAAACTAGGTCACTAGGTCAAATATTGGAAAAACGTTGTGTACACTCTAGAGGCCATATTTTTGACCCGAGCTTTATGCAACTTTGTCAGAATGTTTGTCTTAATTATATCTTGGTCAAGTTTGAAAATGGGTCACATGGGGTTAAAAACTAGGTCACTAGGTCAAATATTGGAAAAACCTTGTGTACACTCTTTGTCAAAATGTTTGTCTTAATTATATCTTGGTCAAGTTCAAAAATGGGTCACATGGTGTTAAAAACTAGGTCACTAGGTCAAACTTTGGAAAAACCGTGTGTACACTCTAGAGGCCATATTTTTGACCCGATCTTGATGCAATTTTGTCAGAATATTTGTCTCAATTATAGCTTGCTAAAGTTCGAAAATGGGTCACACAGGGTCAAAAACTAGGTCACTAGTACACTCTAGAGGCCATATTTCTGACCCGATCTTGATGAAACTTTGTCGAAATGTTGTCTTAATTATATTTTGGTCAAGTTCGAAAATGGGTCCCATGGGGTCAAAAACTAGGTCACTAGGTCAAATACTTGAAAAACCTTGTGTACACTCTAGACACCATGTAGTACGACTCGATTCATCAATGGTATAACAGCCAGTAGAGCGTTCACAGGCCCTCTTGGGCCTCTTGTTTTTACATATTTCTGTGTTGTTTTGGTCAATTCTTATATAGCTTCTTACACATATATGTTGCCCCCCTCCACCACTCCCCGCAACATGTGTAAGAATTGACAAAAAAAACATAGAAATAGGTAAAAAAATAAATTAAAAATCCAGTTTTGAGTGGGGGTGCGGGTGGGGGAGAGGCGGGGTGTGTGTGTGGGGGGATGGGGGGAGGGTGGTTGGGGTGAGGGCAACATATATGTGTAAGAAGCTATGTAAGAATTGACCAAAACAACACAGAAATATGTATGGGGGGCGGGGCAACATAGCTATGTGTAAGAATTGACACAGACATATGTAAAAAATAAAAATCGAGTTTCGAGGGGGAGGGGGGGGGGGTGGGTGGGGGTGGAGAGGCCCGCCCTCCCCCCCCACCCCCTCCCCACCCGAAACTGGATTTTTTTAGATGAGATTATGGCTTGGCGCGTTGCCTGTCATTTTGTTTATAACAGTGACAGCTCCTGCCATATTCTGCCTTGCTAACATTCTTGCACCTTTATGTGGAACATAACTTTTACCAAACTTAAAGAGGGTCTTTATATCAGTGAAAGCTTGCACAAGTTCGAAAACCACCAATACCGGATATGAATGATGGCTGCCATGTACAAAAATAAGCAATAGAATAGAAATGTTTATTATTTCGTCTTTTAACTTTTACAAACACACGCCATTTAAATAATAAACAGGTCAATTCAATGCCTAGAATTTCCATTGTTATTCCAGTTATGGAAAATAATAGAAAAAGACAGCACTCTGCGGAAAGGAAGAGCATCACCTCAGGTATGATTTTTTTATTTTATTTTTGTTGTAAGTGTGTGAGAATAATTTCAGTAATTGAAGGCAAAAAAGGGCCATAATAAGTAGATACAAATGTCGAACAGGAAATGAAGCTTTCATTGCATTTTTGATTTCAGTGTGTTAATAGAACTTGTGGCCAAGCCAATTTGACTACGGAACTTTGAAACCGACCAGATCAATGCAAAGCACAATTCACTCCCGCCCACCCCCACCCCCCAAAAAAGGAAGATAATTATTGAAGTCAGATGAAGTATTACGCATTGATGCACAGTAATGTTTTTGGAAGTTCTTCGGTCCCTCTGTGTTTCCATTTCCAAAGTTTATTCCACTCCACTGTCATTCCACACCACGACAGTGGAGTTGGCATATAGTTTTACGATTGTCCGTCCGTCAGTACATTCGTACGGTGTACGTACATACATTTAAGTTCATTCATGTTAGACCAGAAGCCGTAGAGCTTTCAGACATGTTTACATATATATGACATGAGTATGTTTCTAGCAAAAGTAGGTCAATGTGAATGACCTTCATCTACTAGTTGTTGGCCCTTGTTTATTAGTCCCCTACCGGTGTAACCGGAGGGGATTTTAGATTGATCATTGCTCGCCCGTCGATCGTCCGAAATTTCGAATCCTGGCTATAACTTCGTTATCTATCATTCTATTTTATTAATAGTGTACAAACATGTTCATTACCATGAGACAATGTGTCATAACTAAGAGCCATATCTCTACCCTCAAGGTCAAGGTCACAAATATACTTTGAAGGTTGTTCTTTAAAACATTGTCCGGGCTACAACTTCTATATATATCATTGGATTCCAATAATATTATACACAAATGTTCAACATCATGAGGTGATATGTCGCGACTTAGACCAGGGTCCCTACCTTTAAGGCCAAGGTCACACATATACTTTGAAGGTTGTTGAAGGTTATTTCTTAAAAGATCTGTCCGGGCTATAACTGCTTTATCTTTCATTGGATTACGATAATACTGTACACAAATGTTCACCATCACAATACAGTGTGTCGCAACTAAGAGCCTGGTCCTCAAATTCAAGGTAATGGTAGCACATAAATTATAAAGGCTATTGCTTAAGAGTTCTTGTCCGAGCTTTATTTGTCGTTGGATTCCAATACTATTATACACACATTTTCATCACCACAAGACCATTTATCGCGACCGAAGACATATCCACCTTCGAGGTCAATGTCACACTCACACTTTGAAGGTTATTCCTATTATGTCGTGTCCGGACTATAGATTCCTTATCTATCATTGGATTCCAATAATGTTAGAAATAAATGTTCACAACCATGATATCTAGACTTGTCTTGACCAACAGTCAGATGCCTACCGACAAGATCATGTTGGCATTTACACTCTGAATGTTAGTGCTATAATATCGTGTCTTGGTTATAGATGTTTTATCTGGCATTGGATTCTAATAATATCACCACAATGAGACGATGTGTCTCGACCAAAGTAAGCATATAGCATATAGCCATCAAGTTCAATGTCACACGACACATTGAATGTGTTTGCTATAATTGACTTTCACCTTCAAACCAAACCGTCTTTGTTTACATTACAGTTTTACATTCAAGTTTCGTTTGTTATGTCTTTTACTCAGACACCAGAGGATGATGTTCTTTCAAACTTCAAACTTGTTTATATTTACATGACATACGTTTGTTGCAATCAAAAGTAGATCAATATGAATGACATTGACCTAAATTTTGCACTTTGTTAATTTACATAAATGTTTATTATTAAGTACATTACTTAGGTAACAAAACATCAAAACTCATACACTCTTACATATATATATATGATGATGTTACTGTCAAGATAAGGTCGATATTAATAACCATGACCTACTATCACACTGTCAATTTACTGTTTTTAACATGCCCGTTACTCAGATACCAGAAGCCATACAGCTTCAAGCTTAAGATGAAACGTGTGTTAGTATGAATGTCCTTAATCTACTGTCTGTACGTTGTTAATTTACATTAAATTAGCTCGACTTTTCGAAGAAAGCTATTCTTCTAGCCCCGGCGTCGGCGTCGGTTAACCTGTAACGTTAAACTCACATCTATTTTTAGTAGTAGACGTAGTAGTAGTAGTAGTAGTGGTAGTAGTAGTAGTAGTAGTAGTAGTAGTAGTAGTAGTAATTACAGGTGATGATTATGATGGTGAAGTGGATACTGCTGATGATGATGATGATGATGATTATGATGGTGGTGTTATGATAACTGTAATGTTGATACTGATCATGATACGTGATAGCTAACACCTACATACGTGATAAAAATATCTTCTGGCAGCTATACACTTGCGTAGACATGATATCATGCTTAGATTTTGATATTCTCTTTAAGTAAATGCTTTGCCATTTAATATGCTGCTTGTGAAATTTTCAGTATACCAAAAATCAAGCGGGAAAATTCCAGATTTGGAACACGCATTTTCCAATGCATCATCACGCATTATTGGAGGCGTTAGAAATGGATCACATGCAAATAAGGAGTTAAAAAAAAAAGGTATATACATTTAGTAGTCAGTGAGTAAACTTATATTTTTTAAAGTAATCTTATGACACCTCATCTTGACGACACAAGTGCAGGCTTAATACAGAGATCTGATTTCTTTACATAAGATGTAACAATGTGTTAAACTGTAGTTTGCATTTATGTGTGTCAAAATATTTTGTATTCTTATTTATCGCAAATGATAACTATGTGGAGTTTAAATAAGAGAGCTTGTGTAAACACCCCGGCGTCGGCGTCCCACTCCAGAGCGAGTTTTATATGTAAGCCGGTTTTACCAATACCTATAACATTTCTTGTCCTAGCTCAAACAAATTTCGCATTGAGCTTCTTTCCTAGCAGTATACCTATCTTGCATGGAACTCTAACTGAGATATCCGTTTAATATGTAATAAAGGCAGGTCAAGGTTTCCATGTACGCTGTTGTATATGTTTATATCTCTGAAATTAATGTATTAGTTCGTACTTTGTAGATCGTACTTTTTATTCCTCCTTTTCTTAGCCGACTATATTTTGGCATGGGATCCCCTCATATAGAAAGGGTTGCATATACAATTTTGGTTCGTGTAATCACTAGTTTTCATGGAACCCAAATTGTGCTAGCCATTAAATATGTAATAAAGGCATATCAAGTTTTAAGTGTAAGCTGTTGTATATTTTATATCTCTTAACTTATTGTACTAGTGGAAAATGTTGGCATGGAATTCCTTGTATCATTATCTAGAGTATTGCTAGATAATTTGAGCTCACAAGAAAGTAATATAGCAATAGAGCATGTGAACTATGCAATAACTGTGGTTAAGGTAAAAGTCCAAGCTTCTGTTATTAAATTATATTTTAAACTTCTATATTTGGGCATTGGCTTCCCTCAACGTCCTCTTCCCCAACACTCCACCCTAAACCCATCATTTTTAGATAACCTGAGCCGAATATCTATTGGATAATATTCGTCCGTCCGTCCGTCCTTACCCACAGCTTCAAACGATTTCTCCTCAGAAACCGCTAGGTCAATATTGACCAAACTTCACATGGATGATTCTAAGATTAATGCTGTTTAGATTTGTTAAAATTATGTCTGCGCGACGTCCAAGATGGTCGCCATTACCATATATAGTCGACTTCTTAACAAATCCTCTTCTCAAGAACCGCTGGACAGATTTCGACAGTCTTTCTTTTTAAATGATTGCGGGATAAAAAATGGCCGTGCCCCGTTTGTCCAAATTGTGTATATGGAGAATGTGCATGTTTTTCATCGACTTCATTTATGTTCTGACTTGAAATGCATCACGTTGCGGTATACTATATGTTGGACAAACAGGTCGATCCTTAAAAGTTCGATTTCGTGAACACAAATATAATGCAAGTAATCCTTAAAAGTTAAAAAATTACTTGTACCAACACTTTCGTCAGTCAGGTCATAATTTTAATAACGTAACTGTTCAACCGGTTGAATATATATGTTTTGATAATGATGCTACTAAAAGTTTTAAAATAAAAGCTAGACATACTGCAGAACTTAAGTGGATGAAAACTTACAGACACCTTATCCACTCGGCCTTAATGACTATATTTATCAAGAAGGAACTATTTCTAAAGATCCTAATATTGACATTTTTTCTATATTTTCTGTTCGAAAGCGTAAATCTAGGTCTCATGGCCTTAGGCGTAATGGTAATATCAAACGTAAATCGCGTGTAATTATTTCTGTCGTTGATTTACATACTATTTTTAAACAGGCTGGAAAGCACTCTATGCTTTCACGGCTTACCTCTTTGTCCATTTCTTCACTAAAGTTGATCGACGAGGAAGCCGACAAAATTTTCATTAGTACAGATCCCTTGTATAACACTGCTTCCATAGTTCAAAGCTACACACAACATGTTCTCCGACCCCATATTGACAAGGAGTCTGATCACGTCAGGCATTTTCTGAAACTACTATATATTAATAAAGGTATTGATTTCATTGACATGCCTAGTATTTTTCGAAATACTCATGTAGTTGATTCTATCCCAAAATATTTCAAAAATTCCGAAAGTCCTGCAATTTGTTATAAGTATAAAAAGCCTATTAGAAATATTATTTTCAACTACAATAAAATAGTTTTTGACCTTGATATAGTACATAATACTCCTAAGGAATGTGAATGCAACATATCAAAATGTTGCTTTGCTCCAACAGTTCATGTCATCACTGGTAGTTTTGATATTGTTGATAAACGTATTCGGCATTTGTTTTCGAAAGGTCCTTAACATAGATTACCTTCAACTTTTGATTTTAATGGTTGTCGTGCCCAGATCGCCCATTGAATATTTTAGTATAAACTGGTGTTGTAGAGAACATGCGGACCCAAACTCGCTTTCTACTTGGAAAAAATCAATTTTTAAAATTATAGATACACGTATTAGATTTTATAATGCTAGCTCCTCTTTACTTCCTCCGAGACCTAGGTTTTCCTTTCGTAATTTAAAATCGGGAATCCAGGAATTTCATAATAAATTTGTTTTAGTTCCTGCAGATAAAGCAGCTTTATGTAATTATTGTTTGACGCCTACATTACGTCAATGTTTTATCTTTGGAACTCGGCAGCACCAATTCGTATACTCCAGTTAATTCTACTGAGGATGATGTTATTTTCGCACATATCACTCGGTGCACTACTTTCAAGGCTGGTGTAAACGATTAGCAAAATAATCTGCCTACTATGTACTGGATTCCTAAATTACATAAACATCCGTATAAGGCTCGCTTTATTTCGAATTCAAGTGCCTGCACCACAACAAACATCTCCACACTTTTAACTTCTTGTCTTACTGCCGTTAAAGATCACGTTAAACTATATTGTGATAAAACTTATGAAAACTCTGGGATTAATTTATTTTGGTCTATAAAAAATTCAGGAGACGTTCTTGATATTTTTTTCAATATAGGTCAAGTTATATCAATAAGCACCTATGACTTCTCTACACTATATACAACCTTACCACATCACCTTATTAAAGACAAGCTAATTTCTCTTATTCAAAAAACATTCGCTAGAGAAAATACTACATTTTTGGCATGTAATAATATTAAAGCGTTTTTTACTAACGGCAGTTTAGACAATTATACTATGTGGACTTGCTATGAAGTTTGTGAAGCACTCATCTTCCTATTAAATAATATTTTCGTCAGGTATGGAACCACCGTTTATAGATAAAGTGTTGGTATCCCTATGAGTACGAACTGTGCACCACTTGTCGCAGATTTGTTTTATTTTGATATGAAAGAGATTTCATGTTGAGTCTTTCACCAGATACCCAGGCAGATGTTATTGAAGCCTTTAATGACACCTCTCGGTATCTGGATGACATATTGAACATTGACAACCCTTTCTTTCCAACTATGGTTAATAATATTTATCCTAAAGAACTTCAGCTTAACAAAGCTAATATATCTGATAATAACGCTTCTTTTCTTGATTTAGATCTCTCGATTGAAAATGGTGAAATAATTAGCAAAAGCTATGACAAGAGAGATGATTTTAATTTTGACATTGTTAATTATCCCCACTTGGATGGGGATGTTCCCCGAGCAACTTCTTATGGGGTGTATGTGTCTCAACTTATTCGTTTATCAAGAGCTTGTACCCGAGTTGTGGACTTTAATATTCGTAATCTTTGTATATTTATAACTAAAAAGCTACTCAATCAGTGTTACTGTTACCATAAACTTCGAAAACCTTTACAAAATTGTATTATCGTAACCCTGATCTTCTTGCCAAATATAAAAGTAATTTAAGGACTCTTCTGCGACAAGGACTATCACATCCTGACTTCTATGGTGATGTGATTTATAATTTTCGTAAGATTCTTGGTCATGATCACTTTCATACTATCTTTTTAATAAACTTGTTAAACAGTTTATCAAAAGAGGTTATGACCCTTTCATTTTGCAACGTACTGCATGCTTGGTGGTGGACCCTTTTACAGTTCGCCACTATGCTTTCCACTTTAATTGTACGATTATCGGACAGGCTGTGGACCCTATGATGACGTCTACCAAAAGCCCTTTGAGACGGTGGTGTTTGATGTTTGTCTATGATCTTTCTTGTCGTGCACTTAATGGTTTATTCTCTTGTTGCCCGGCTTCTGCCAAGTAATTGAGTACCTTCATTATGACTTTCTGTGCTATTGTTTTTTTGTATTATATTTACACGAGCATATTGGTGTTTTACTTATATTGCCTATTGATGCTGCCTAGTTGGTTAGAGATTAGATCATGGCGGGGATTTCTTTATTTACACTGTCCTGTTGTAATGGGATGACAGTAGGGTAAGTGTGAGGTTTGGTGCACCCTAGAACCGGTTAACCCCCCAGTGGCCTACTTTGCCACTGACCGTTCCAAGGCGGTAGCCCTATTGTCAACCCTTTTGTGATTGTGATGTCGTTTGAATTGATTATTACTTATGCCTTCTTGTTTGTCTGTTTGCGTGTTTGTTTCTGTGTTTTGTGGTTGACTGTCCTCCTTGAATGCTACTTTCCCTGTCCGATCTTTTTATATTTCTTTGTATAGGAAAAAACATGTAAAAATCTTCTTCTCTGAAACCACAAGGCACAGAACTCTCATGTATTATATGTAGCATAAGTTTGTTCAAATGGTGACCTTGGGGTCAAATTTGGCCTCGCCCCCGGGGTGACAGTTTTACATAGACTTATACTGGAAAAAAATTAAAAAATCTTCTTCTATGAAACTACAAGAGCCAGAGGTTTAATATTTTGCATTTACTATAAGCTCATGGTCCTCTACCAAGTTTATACAAATGGTGACCCTTGGGTCACATTTAGCCCGCCTCAGGGGTCACATGTTTTACATAGACTTATTTAGGGGAAAACTTAAAAAAAAAAAATCTCTGAAACTACGGAAGCCAGAGGTTTAAATTTTTTATTTACTATAAGCTTATGGTTCTCTACGAAGTTTGTTCAAATGGTGACCCTGGGGTCACATTTGGCCCCACCCTATGGGGTCACATGTTTTATATAGACGCGTATAGGGAAATACTTTAAAAAAATTAATTCTCTGTACACTACGAGAGTCAGAGGTTTAATAGTTTGTATTTACTATAAGCTTGTGGTTCTCTACGAAGTTTGTTCAAATGGTGACCCTGGGGTCACATTTGGCCCCACTCTATGGGGTCACATGTTTTATATAGACGCGTATAGGGAAATACTTCAAAAAAAATCTTCTCTGTACAATACGAGAGCCAGAGGTTTAATAGTTTGTATTTACTATAAGCTTATGGTTCTCTACCAAGTTTGTTCAGATGGTGACCGTGGGGTCACATTTGGCCCCATCCTATGGGCTCACATGTTTTATATGGACTCGTATAGGGAAATACTTAAAAAAGCATCTTCTCTGAAAACTACGAGAGCAAGAGGTTTAATATTTTGCATTTACTAAATGAATATAATATATATTATAGATATAAAAAATCGAACAAGGACGACAGTCATTCACAAACACACACAGAAACAAAGAACAACTTTAAAGATGAACAAAATGCCAAAAAAGACATCACAAACACAAAAGGGTTGACAATAGGGCTACCGCCGTGGAACGGTCAGTGGCAAAAAAAGGCCGCTGGGGGTTTAAACCAGGTTCTAGGGTGCACCAAACCTCAAACTTACCATACTGTCATTCCAATAAAACGGGACAGTGTAATTAAAGAAATCCCCGCCATGAACTATTCTCTAACCAACAAGGCAGCATTATTAGCCAATATAAGTAAAACACAAAGATGCTCGTTGGCCTCTACCAAGCTTGTTCAAATGGTGATCATGGGGTCACATTTGGCCCCGTCCCAGAGGTCACATGTTTTACATAGATTTATATAGGGAAAATCTTTAAAAAAAAAATCAGAAACCGCCTTGTCAATTTTGACCAAACTTCACACGGATGATCCTTTAATAGGTGAATGTGTTTCAATTTGTTAAATTAGGTAAACGCGACATTCAGGATCGCCGCCATAAATTACTTCTTGTAAACTGGGAAGCTAGGGTCGTGGGTTCAAATCACAGTGGAGGTTGTTTTTTTTCAATTCTTTATTTTTTTATTATCGTTTCCTGTTTGGATGCATTTTTCGCTCTAGCAGAGCTTAAGCGTTGGCGAGTTTTCCGTCTTCCGTCCGTCGTCCGTCTGTTAACTTTTGTCTTGTTTACGCGATAGGGACTTCATTATTAATCGGATCTTTACGAAACTTTGCCAGTGTCTTTATATCAATGAAGGCTCGGATGAGTTCGAAAACCAGCCAGATCGGATTTGTAACAACAGAGGTATGGCCCTTGTTTGGCTGAAAAATGCCATATTAAGCCTTGTTTACACTCTAGCACCTTCATTTTGTTTTCGATCTTTACGAAACTTTGCCAGTTTATTTATATTAATTGAAGCTCGTACGAGTTTGAAAACCAGCCATATTGTTTTAGTAACACCAGAGTTATGGCCCTCGTTGTGCTGAAAATGCTTTATTAAGGCGTGTTTACACTCTAGCACCTTTATTTAGTATTTGATCTTTACCAAATTTTGCTAGATTGTTAATATCAATGAAAGCTCGGACCAGTATGGAAACCAGCCAGATTGAATTAGTTTCACTGGAGTTATGGCCCTTGATTTGCTGAAAACTCCATATTCTGCCTTGTGAAAACTCTAGCACCTTCATTTATTATTTAATCTTTACAAACTTGCACAGATGTTAATATGAATGAAAGGCCGGACAAGTTCGAAAAGCAGCCTGGGCGCTTTCGAAAACCAGCCAGATCTGACCATTTATGCTGGAGTTATGGCCCTTGATTTTCTAAAATATGCTATAATTTTGCCTCGTTGACATGACAGGGGCTTCATTTTGCATCGGATATTTAACAACTTTTACCAGATTGTTAATACCAATGAAATCTCAGACACATTTGAAAACCTGCTAAATCGTATAAGTAAGACCTGGGTTACGGCCCTTGATTTAGTTAAAAATGCTTTATTTTGCCTGATTACGACAATAGGCCCTTCATTTGGCAGGGATGGTTAGTATCAAATTTAGTTATGCATATCGTCACCGTGTTCCGGTTGAATGCTTTTTGGCGGAGTTGTGGCCCTTTAAAGGTTTCAATACACAAACTTTGTCCGGACTTTTCTGCTGAACCCCTGGCCGAATTTCAACGAAACTTGGCAAGGATAATCAGTATCAAGCCTAGTAAATGTTGTGCATATAATTGTTTTTGGTAGAATTATGGCCATTTAAAGGTTTTAATACACTAACTTTGTACAGTGGCTGGATTTCATCGAAATTTGGCACGAATGCTCAGTACCCAGCCTAGTTGCGCAAGTCATTGCCATGTTCCGGTTTAATGATTTTTAGCTCGACTATTCGAAGAATAAGAGAGCTTATGTAATCACCCCGGCGTCTGCGTCGGCGATGGCGTCGGCGTCCCACATCAAGGTTTGCGTGTAAGCTGTGTTTACAAGTCTATTTCTCTTACATTTCTTATCCTAGCACAACCAAATTATGCCATGGGCTGCCTTATAACATTATCTTAAGGGCTGCATAAGCAATTTTGTTTTCCTGTAACCCATGGACTCCCATGGAACCAAAATTATGATAGCCCTTAAAATGTGTCTATTCACATCAAATTTTGCGTGTAAGCTGTGTTTACAGGTTTATATCTTTTACATTTCTTGTCCTAGGTCAACTAAATTTCGGAATTGGTTTCCTTATAGTATGTTGTAAAGGGTTGCGTAAGTAATTTTGTCTTCTGCAAATTCTGGGCTTCCATGCAACTCATATTGTAATGGCCCATAAAATGTGCAATAAAGGCAGATCAAGATTTGCCTATAAGCTGTTGTATATATCTATAATTTTGGTTGGGATTTCTTATAGCATTATGCATCTTATTCATACTTCACCCATATTGGGGCATGGCCTCCCTCCTACACCCCCCATTCCCTCCTCCCCCACGCCCTTATTTTTTATTATTTTACATATTTCTGTGTTGTTTAGGTCAATTCTTACACATATAGCTATGTTGCCCTACCCCCGCCTCCCCACCCCCACACTCGAAACGCATTTTTTAATTATTTTTTACATTTCTGTGTTTTTTTGGGTCACTTCTTACACATATAGCTAGGTTGACAACCCCACACCCCCGCCCCCCACCGCCCACCCCGCCTTCACCTCCCACTCCCCCATTTTAAACGTAGTTGTTTTATTTATTTGTTTTACATTTTCTTTGGTGTTTTGGTCATTTCTTACACATATAGCTATGTTGCCCCCCTCTCTCCCCCTCCACTGGAAACTCATTTTTTTTACATATTTCTGTGTTGTTTTGGTCAATTCTTACACATATAGCTATGTTGCCCCTCCCCACCCCCCGCCCCCACCCACCCCATAGTTGAAACTCTATTTTTTATTTTTACTTTTTACATATTTCTGTGTTGTTTTGGTCAATTTTTACACATATAGCTATAAGCTATGTTGCCTGGGTTGAGGGACAGGGAAGATATAGAAACTCGGGCCGATATAAAATTATTGTTAGAATTTCATACAAATTATAGTAAAATTTGTGGCAGTGTGTGAAATTTCTTTATTTTTATCAGTTTTAATCCAAAATTTCTGTCATTTTAAAAGAAATTTGTGGTCGAAAGGCAATTCGGGGAGGGAGGGGATATCTGGAAATTTTTACTGTGGCCTCATTTCAGTTTTTTTATTGATATTTCATCTGTGTATCTGAATTTAATCTAAATTGTTTTTATATTTAAATGATTGCGTTCAAACTAAAATTTCAATATCCAAATAATGGAAGATAAAATGAAAATGAAGTCCCCTCCCCCTGTCCTCCATGTGAGGAGAGACCATAAACCAATGGGGGCATGGCGAGGGTGCATCATTGATATAGGTGTAGATTTGATAAAACAAAACAACACAGACATAATTTATATTTTAAAAAAAAAGGGATGATGGGATATATGCAAAAACAAACAAACAAAAAAAACATTCTGGTGGTGGTGGTGATGGGGTGGTGGGATGGTTTGGCGGTCGGGGCGAAACATCTTGATCAACTGATAAAACAAAACAACACAGAGATATGTAAAAAAAAAAGTTCGGGTGGTGGGCACCCCCACATTGTTTTAGTCTTGTTTTATGACGGTATATACTGGCTATATAATTTATTATTCTCCGAAAAAATCGAATAGTCGAGCTGCGCTGTTCTCCGACAGCTCTTGTTGACAGAGTTATACACAAACTTTATCCGGACTAGTTTTCCCGAACCTCTGATTGTATTTCAATGAAACTTGGCAGGTATGATCAGTACCAAGCCTAGTTGCGCATATCGCTGTCGTGTTCCGGTTGAATGCTATTTGATGGAGTTGTGGCTCTTTAAAACGTTTTAATACACAAACTTTGTCCTGACTAGTTCTCCTCAATCACCATTCGGCTTTCAACGAAACTTGGTTGAATATATCATTGTCTTGTTCCGGTTGAATGATTTTTGGTGGAGTTACGGCCCTTTAAAGTTTTAATACATAAGATTTGTCTCGAATACTTCTCCTGATCCGTTGCCTTGATTTCTATGAAACTTGACCATTACCAATCCTAGTTGCACATGTCTTCGTCCAAATGAGTTAGTTTATGGATAGGGAGTGGGGCGATTTTGTTTTAATGTACATCAGGTTCTGTCTGTGGTGTTAGTTTTAAGCTCAACTGATCAAAGATCAGCAGGGCTCATGCCGTTGATTGACGTCCATCTTCCGTCTGTAAATATGTGTGTGACTCCTCCGACATTGCTTGATTGATTTTCATAAAATTTTACAGGAATGTTGCTCTTGATGTATAGTTGTCCTAAGTAAACCGGAAATCCAAGATAGCCACCAATGGTTTTTCTAATTTGTTGCAATTCATTTTCAAAAATGAGATATAGGGTCCTACAGAAACCACAGCATCCGAACGCAATGGCATCGAAGGTCCGCACTGTACTGCAAACAAGGACTTGATAATACAATGAAAGAGACAAAAAAACAACAGAAAGGGTGGTGAAGACAGGGTTACCGACTTGGAACGTTCAGTATGCAATAAGGCCTACTGGTTAGCTTGAATCGATTTTATATGCGCACAATCCTCCCTATTATCCTGTCTTCAGCGCCCAAATAGACAAGACAGTGTAAACAAAACTACATCCCATCAAAAGGAATTCTCTAACAATAAAGTCCACATCCGGAGAAACTAACTAAAAAAACACATACAAAATAATAACATCTCAGGATGTATCCAGAATCGTACTGAACAACCATAGTAGTTGTAGCTAAAGAGAAAACCAATCTAGGGTACGACCAGAAAACCCGAGGGACGAAACCTCATGCACCCACCTCCCTTAGTTGGGGTTTCAGTAGGTACAATCATAGAGTCCCAAGAGGTAGTTTGTGAAGCACTCATCTTCCTATTAGATAATATTTTCGTCAGGTATGGAACTACCGTTTATTGACAAAGTTTGGTACGAACTGTGCACGCCTTGTCGCAGATTTGTTTTTATATTGCTATGAAAGAGATTTCATGTTGAGTCGTTCACCAGATACCCAGGCAGATGTTATTGAAGCCTTTAATGACACCCCTCGGTATCTAGATGGCATATTGAACATTGACAACCCTTTCTTTTCTAATATGGTTAATAATATATATCCTAAATAACTTCAACTTAACAAAGCTAATATTTTTGATACTAACGCTTCCTTTCTCGATTTACATCTCTTTATTGAAAATGGTTAAATAATTAGCAAAATATATGACAAGAGAGATGATTTTAATTTTAATATTGTTAATTAATGTTCCCCGAGCAACTTCTTATGGGGTCTATGTGTTTCAACTTCGTTTCGTTTTTCTAGAGCTTGTACTAGAGTTGAGGACTTTAATATTCGTAATCTTTGTATAACTAAAAAACTGCTCCATCAGGGCTACCGTTACCATAAACTTCGTAAAACCTTTGCAAAATTTTATTATCGTAACCCTGATCTTCTTTTCAAATATAAATCTAATTTAAGAACTCTTCTGCGACAAGGACTATCACAACCTGACTTCTATGGTGACGTGAGTTACAAACTTCGTAAGATCCTTGGTCATGATCACTTTCATACTATCTTTGTTAAACTTGTTAAAAGGTTTATCAAAAGAGGTTATGAACCTATCATTTTGCAACGCACTGCATGCTTGATGGTGGACCCATTTACAGTTCGCCACTATGCTGTCTTCTTTAATTGTGCGATGACCCTATGATGACGTCTACCTAAAGCCCAAAATGACGGTGACGTTTGATGCTTGTCTGCAATATTTTCTTTTCGTGCCCTCAATGGTTTGTTCTCTTGTTGCTCTTGCTTCTGCCAAGTCACTGAGTACCTTCTTTGTGGCTTTCTAGGCTATTGTTTTTTTTGTAATTATATATACACGAGCATCTTTGTGTTTTACTTATATTGCCTGTTAATGCTGCCCTGTTGGTAAGAGAATAGTTTATGGCGGGGATTTCTTTATTTACACTGTCCCGTTCTATTGGGATGACAGTAGGATAAGTGGGAGGTTTGGTGCACCCTAGAACCTGGTTTAAGCCCCCAGCGGCTTTTTGTTGCCACTGACCGTTCCAAGGCGGTAGCCCTATTGTCAACCCTTTTGTGTTTGTGATGTCGTTTTTGGCCTTTTATTCATCTTTAATGTTGTTCTTTTTTCTGTGTGTGTTTGTGATTGCCTGTCGTCCTTCAATGCTACTTTTCCTGTTCGAATTTTATATCTTTCATACATGTGTTCAGTGTAAATAGAAAGCAGAAAATGTAAATATAAGCTGATATTTGCTAAATATATTTCTTAAACCAGTTGAAAGATTGGAGACAATATATAACATGTCACGTGCAATTTGCAAAATCCTGCAACCAATTTTGGCAAATGAACGCCTTTTTCATACGCCCGTAAATACGTATTATGTCGTGGCGTTGTCCGTTCGTCTATCTGTCCGTTAACCTTTATCTGACAGCTAACTGTGGCTTATAACTTTCAAAGTACAATGTCTACACCAATGAAACTGGGTACACATCTTCAATGAAAACATCTGATAAAGGCTCATAGCTTTCTGGTTCATATATTTTTAATTATTTCCATTTGAACACAGGTTTACCTTGAACTTAATCCTTCCTTATATACGTGATTGTGTCGTTTAACTACTTGAAATAATGGAATGAAACTATATACATGAATTCGATATCAATAAATAATTTCCCACAACTTATTTTGATGAAGTTATGCCTCTTTTCGTACTTAGGCAAATTATTTTTAAAATGCGCATGGAAGCTGATATATGTTTAACCCATTTACACATTGGAATGAAACTTCACACATGTATTCGGTATCAATAAATATCATACCATACACAAGTTCCATACGTGTTTTCAGATCCATTAACTTCAATGTATAAACTGCACAACAACACTATTTAGTTTAAACTTATTTATTTTACATCGACTGTAACGAAAGTTCTCTGAACTTATTTTAATCACTTTCGATGTCTTCCTCGGTAGAACCAGTACTAAGCAAATTCAGATAAAGTGTCTTGCTCAGGGACACAACACATATGGTCATGGCGGGGATCGAGCCCACGACCTTTAAGGACCTGATTCCGACGCTTTACCACTAGACGACAGTGCTCCACTATATGTTTGCGGGGTATTATTCATTTAGTGGTAGATACCCCCGTTAATGCTGACTGTATCCAAAGTTTGTATATAGAGTTTTTGCGTGTTTTACAAGGATATATAGGGAAAAACGTTTTAGAAAATTCTTCTCTGAAACTTCAAGGAATAAGTCTCACATATATTGCATGTATCTTATCGTCCTGTACAAATTGTGTTCAAATGATGAACCTATGTGACCCCGCTCCTGGGACCTATATATTTTGTACAGCAAAACGTAAAACATTTTCTCCTCCGAAACTACAAGAACAACTTTGCTAAGCCCCAGGGATTATATGTTTTACATAGCGTTATTGCGACATTTTAAAACCTTCTTCTCTGAAAGTACACAGCCTAGACATATAATATTGTGTATGCAGTATAAGCTTAAATAAAATTCTGTACTATTGATTTTATGAATATTGAGTTCTGCTCAACCCAGGGCTAGGGTGCGTGAACGGTAGCAAGCATATTTCACTACCGTTCATAAACAGCCTCAATCAAACAGAGACTGCAATATTTCGTATTTATCGTGTTCGCCGTTTCCAAAGGTCCACTCTCATACTCATTTTATATTTCTCTACCAATTGTTTTCTAAAAACAGTAAACAACATATTCTTCGGTGAAACTGCAATGCCCATAGCTTTGATTGTTTGCATGATGCATTGCTTTATAGTCCTGTTTTTCAAATGTTGTCCATAATTATGATCCTTTTTCAACCATGCCTAAGGGGACACATTTTACATGAGGAAAACTGTGAACGCTTATTCTTCTCAAAGTATAGAGATATAAAGTTTGAATGTCACTTTGGCTTCTGGTCCAAGTTTGTTTAAATGGTGGCATTGGGGTCAAGTATGGCAGTAACACACCTGGGACATTTAATGTTAGACGTAGATTAATAGAGGCAAACTATAATTTTCAAGGACCATTTTACTGATTATACTCTCATTTCGAAGAAGTGAAGGATATATTGGAATCATCATGTTCAAACAAATATTCAATAACTAGTTTAGATAGTGACTTTCACCAGATAACCAGGCAGATGTTATTGAAGCTTTTAATGACACCTCTCGGTATCTGGACCCGAGGCTCGGCCTCCGCCTCTCGTGAGATCCTTGATCTGTCATTTAACTACTCGAAGTGATACAAAGTTTCAGAACACGTTACTCTAGTAATGATCCTATTGTATTTGGCATCATATTTACAGAATGCATACGTCACTATCTGTATTGTTATATGTCAGGTTATTTTGATCCAAACTTGTTTCTTACCCTTTACTGATTTAATGTTGGAATTAACTCATTTTGGTCAGTAGTATATTACGATAAATAAAATCTATTGACATTTGCAATGATTAAAAAAACTATTTCGTGCGGTAAACAACAATTACAACCGAAGAAACAGCATAGCGTTGGTGGTTATGCCATTGGTAATGTTATCATCGGCTACGTAAATAGGTAGTCGGCTCCAAATAAAATCAAACTGTAAGAAAAATAATGGTGAACCTTATTTTAGGTGAATCGGTCAGACAAGTATAATGACTATACGATAAGTTGCACTCATGGGCTGTTTCCCCCTTTTGGTACGCAGTATTCAGGGCAAGTTTAGAGAGTATGCAGTACCCACCGCCCCGGTACCAGTACATTATTTAGTATTCCGTTCGCATAAAAAGTAGGTGCATGCCTTCAAACTATGTTGTCTATGTAAAAAAAACTTGAAATCCCCAAAAATCGTAGGACATCGTATTTATATTTCATTATTGACCCCAAAACAGCAAAACTGTGAAATTCATGTTAAATAATATTCAGTACTCGGGTCTAAAATTCAGTACTTGGTTGGGAATGGGATGGGGGAATCATACTTATATGAACTAATCAACCAAATAGAGTTTGTCTCCTTAATAAAATGATAATCTACGGTTCTTCTCTTTTTTAAAAATATAGTTTTAGTATTCGTCTCGGCTTTTGAAGTAAACATGGGTAGACACATACGTTACTTTTCCGTCGGCAAGGGCGAAGGCGTCAACATTATGTGTTTGCGTTTTACTTTGTTTCTTAGGATCTGCATGCACTAGATTAACCAAAATGGAATCATAGTTATCTAGTGGGCAGTACAGCTTAATTACAAGAGTGGTTCCACAAATGACCTTGACTTTTACGGGTAAATAAATTCGTCAATTACATGTTCAGTTTCCGAAGGAAATAAAGAGTCAAAGGTGTTACTATTCAGGTGACGGCGGCTGCAGCGTGTGGACATACGGTAAACGTATTGGTTTCTAGTTTAATGTCACAGGAACGTTATGCAATAAAGTGTTAAATCTTTGGTTATAATTGTAAATTGGTTAGTGTAACTCAACGTTACATATCAATAACGGGAGTGACATTGATCTACAGTGAAAGAGCAAATAACTACGTGATTTATACCGATTTATTGTTATTAGGTTAGATCACTTAAGTATGGAATATTGTGATTCAACCTCAATGGATATGAAAAGGCGATATATATAATTATGATAGCATTTAATTCATGTTGGAAATAAGGTCAAACATGGCTCCGAAGTGCAGGGGCATATTGAAGGCTGGGACATATTGAAATCGAACTGTATGTCCATTTATCCGTCCGAAATAATCGTGTCTCAACCATAACTTTGAAATTACTGAAGAGAAACGCATGAAACTCAGATGTGTATCACAATGAGAAGGTGTGTTGCGCGCACGTACCTTAATAAAGGTACACTTATGGTCAAGTTCACACGTGCAGGTCAAATGTCAAGTGAGTCTTTTCTACAAAGGACCTTGACGTTTACTGTCATTTACTTTGTCATTTTACCGTAAAGTGTTTGCGCCTAACTTTGTTTCTCGACAAACCTGGCATAGATGTAGAATAAATCGAAATAATGAATAACATTATTAGACATATGCAAGTTATATTTATATTTAAATTATATATAGCCTGGAAAAGAAAACATCAAGGAAGAAGACGACACAAAGAGAGAGAATATATAACAAGAGGTAAGCTGTACGTGTTCAAAGTATTTCCCCCAAAATACCCGAATATGCACCAGTCTCATCACAGAACTTTTCGAAGACTCATGGCAATTCGAAGATTTATAGGGGAATATTTATAACATTGATTTATGTTCTCAATGTATTTTTTTTGTATTGTTTAAACAACTTTATCTCAACTTTTCGAAGGAAAGTTATAACATATGTTTAACAGCTAGGCAAAGAAAGCAAAGGCTGTAACATTAAGTTACGGGATGGTTAAAATTGTGTACTATTGATTTTATGAATATTGAGTTCTGCTCAACCCAGGGCTAGAGGGCGTGAGCGGTAGCTAGCATATTTCACTACCGCTCATAAACAGTCTCAGTCAAACCGAGACTGCAATATTTCGTATGTGTCGTGCTCGGCCGTTTCCAAAGGTCCATTATCATACTCTTTTTTACATGCACTAGATCACCCAAACTTCGACAATATTTGTATATAGTTCGGTTATACAGCGCACTTACGCAGAACAATTTTCTTAATGACCAGAACCTTGATTTTTTTTACAATCATTAAAAGTGTCATTTTCACGTTTAACTACATGCACTATATGTTAAAACAAATTGCGTAGCGGAATTCTACAAATATCATTGACCTTAACTTTTATTGGTCATTTACATGTCAATGTATTTAAAGTGTGTCCGTGTATTTCAAGTATATTTATCAGGCGAAGCATGCACTAGATCAACCAACCTAGGATCATATTTGTATAATTGATAGTCCAGCTATTCCTCATGAGATGTTCCATATATGACATTGACTTTAAAGGATCATTTAAACGAGTCATTACTTTGTAAATTTCAAGTTAAGTTTTCGCGTTTAGCTGTATTTCTTAACAATTAGTAATCTGTCAAAATCTACATTTTTTAACGATATTAGGAACTGGTAAATATAACTTTAAGGGATCCCTTGGAAGTCTGTTCGTGAGAGATAATATATTCTGCAAGACTTTTCAGGCCCACTAGCTCCGACTTAAACTTAAAGCTACAGACCCTGTATTTAAATCGCGTTCTTGGTATGCGTGTCTTTTCCTTGTCACTTCATGTTCTCCAGCTCATGGCGAAACGATCAAATTTAGCACAGGCCATCATTTACTGTAGGCATCGAGTAGTGCACATCGTACAGGTAGCATTGTAATTTGCAGAAGAAAAATGTTGCCTCTCAAGGGACTTGAACACACGATGTTCTAATTGACAATCAGTTACAGACTGCCGTCCTCAGTCGTATCAGTATATACTACATCATGTCGCGTAACCATGTGTGATGTAAT
Source organism: Cyrtodaria siliqua (assembly GCA_037043455.1). NCBI lineage: Eukaryota > Metazoa > Mollusca > Bivalvia > Adapedonta > Hiatellidae > Cyrtodaria > Cyrtodaria siliqua. The sequence continues at coordinate 55,239 of JAWPHD010012128.1, forward strand.
AAAACAGTTTATCAAATTAAAACTAGGATTCCGTTTCAAAACAACTTTATCTCGATCTTTTAATGTGCGATTGATAAGTTTGTGCGCGTGTCTGCACTAGTTAAAACGTACCAACATGTATCCGTGGCCTAGTGGTTAGATATACATAAACAGGATGAAACAGCGAAACGTAATTGGTTCAATTCCAGTTCCGGGCAGCTATTTTTTTATTATTTTTTTTTTATGAAATATAATCGGAAGCCGTATATTGATCGATGTTACCTGCACAAAGGCTAGATAAAATTGTGATATTTTACCCATCGATTCTGGCTTATATGCCGACTGTTTGGCAGTTCGTCGAATTGAAATTACTTCACTCGTGGCTCGTTCATATTTATGAGTTAGTACTAGTTTATGTATAGCGTCTGTAGCTTTAAGCGGTATTCGACTCTAAAGCTGTAACGATTGAATTTAATGATCCCAAAGAACAAGTAACAACACTATTGATTTATAGTCGGTGCGACCTTTTACAGCTGCCACTCGGCACTAAACAAATGTCAATACATATTGAAAATTGGAACCCTTGGAAGCAACACAAACAAGAGAGAAAAGTATCAGACTCGTTTTATTGAAACGGTTCATGAGAGGTAATAAAATCTGCAATACCATCACGCCCACTAGCACCGGCTTTACTGGTATTCTACTTTAAACCCCCAAAAATTGAGTTTGATGATCCCAAACGACCAGTAAGTAATAACACTACTGAATTATAGTCACGTAAACTGAAGGACATGAATTAACATAAAATTCAAATTATGGGCTCAAATTATTATATATTTTTTTATATTTCGTTATCAATGTTGACAAATGTTACCCGAACACACAACTATATAAAGGTCAAAGTTTCAGACAAGGTTATACTCTGAATTCAATGCGATGGCGATATTAATAAAAGCTCGGCTAAGTTAGCAAACAATCTAGATGGGATTTATAACACCAGCGTGATGGACATTGATTTAGTTAAATATGTTATAATACTTTGCCTCGTTAAGACAATATGGCCCTCATTTTTCATTTGATCTTTACCAAACTCGGATATATTTTTAATATTATGGAAAGCTTGAATAAGAGTTTAAAAGCTTACTTATATCGATTTTGCATGTTTTACATAGATTTCCATAGGGCTAAACTTTGAACATCTTTTTCTCTGTTACAACAATATACTGCATGTAGCATAATTCTATAATTATGGTCCTTTACATGTACCACGTGTTTCAAATGGTGACCTTGGGATCAAATTTAACCCCGCCCATGACGTCACAATTTTTCATAAAGTTAGAAAGTAAAATCGTCTTTGTTGTTGTTGTTTTGTTGTTGTTGTTTTGTTGTTGTTGTTTTGTTGTTGTTGTAGTTGTTGTTGTTGCTGTTGTTTAGTCCAGCCGATTATGTGGGGAGCATCATTTTGGACAAAACTGGAAATAAATGTCTACATCGAGGGAAATAGCCAAAACATATGGTTTTCTCTGATGCTACTTTACAGATGGAACTTGTTTATTTCGCAATTGATTGACACAATACATACCTTACATCATCTTTTGTTAAAGGAGCGATGTTACAAAGTAGAGCGTCCACATGTCCTATTGGACCCCTTGAAGATATACATGTATATAACCTGTTTATTTATACATAATTACTTATATAACACAAAACAACACAAAATAATATCAACAAAGAAAAAGAAGAAAAAAAATGAGATAACGCATACTAAAATGATTTGCATGTACTTATTAATAAGTGTTTAATACTAGTTTAATATACCTGAAGTTCTAATAATGTTTAACGATGTTTTAAATACACAACTTCGAAGGTAGTACTAACGTGCACCAAACGACTACATTTGCATTTTAATATTTTAGCTAGACCATCGTTAATCCCGCACAGTTGTTTTAAAACAAGTAATTGAAATTATGTTTTGAAAAGGCTCAAGTGCTCATTCGACGAATCATATTAGAAAACTTATAGTATTAGGCATAATTCATCAATTTAGGAGATGAAAACTCAACCGAAGATGATCCCGAAGACGAAGAAGAAGATGAAGAATCATCAGGTAACTAACTGTCTTTAATAAATATCTGTTTTAATTTAAGCGTTTTTACAACTAGAATATAAATACATGGCAAGCAAGTGTACACTAGCTTGAACCCATACTTGTTCAGTGAATCGCCACAGTATGTTTCTTACTGTGCTATCTAGGTATACAATTACCAGATGGTTACATGTACACATATTTAGTATATATACTGACGGTTAATGAAAACGCACCAGCAGATTATATGAGTGTTACATTTTATTGCTAAAGTAATTTATAATAATAAGTGTATTTATTGAAACTAAAGGACATGAATTAACAATTGAAAACACGTACTGTCTCAACATTTCTAAACATGGTGAATAGTGTTCAATTCAAGACAAACGGGTAGAAAACAAAAGTCACACATCGTAGTACCAGGTATGTCCATCCGACAGGCTGTGGACCCTTTGGTGACGTCTACCTAAAGCCCAAAAGGACGGTGACGTTTGATGTTTGTCTGCAGTCTTGTCTTGTCGTGCCTTCAATGTGTTATTCTCGTGTTGCTCTGGCTTCTGCCAAGTCAATGAGTACCTTCTTTGTGGCTTTCTAGGCTATTGTTTTTTTTTGTATTTATATATACACACGAGCATCTTTGTGTTTTACTTATATTGCCTATTAATACTGCCTTGTTGGTTAGATAATAGTTCATGGAGGGGATTGCTTTATTTACACTGTCCCGTTTTATTGGGTTGACAGTAGGTTATGTGTGAGCTTTGGTGCACCCTAGAACCTGTTTTAAACCCCCAGCGACCTTTTTTGCCACTGACCGTTCCAAAGCGGTAGCCTTATTGGCAACCCTTTTGTGTTTGTGATGTCTTATTTGGCATTTAATTCATCTTTAAAGTTGTTCTTAGTTTCTGTGTGTGTTTGTAGTTGACTGTCGTCCTTGAATGCTACTTTTCCTGTTCGATTGTTATATCTATATTTACTGTTCCTAGAAAATCACCACAACGTCGTTATTCTAGCAAGAAAACTTCGCTTGTAACTCTACATTATTTTACCAATACAGTTTAACAATAACATCCATAAAATCTCTCCATTCTTTCCCGTTCCTGTGTCTACGGTGTTTCACTTTCATGTCTTTCGTTGCTTGAGAAAATAGAACGGAATAATGAAATAAAAATTATCTTCTTTACTATCACCTTCCTCTTCTAAATTGCCACTAACGCTAATTCCGAAATCAATCTTTGAAATGTGATTTAGACAAACAGTCAAGGACTTATGGTATATGTTAATAGTGTAGACCCTTCCCCCCCCCCCCACCCCGCCACGCCCCTCACCTCACCACAAAACGCACACATTACCAACACACATTACTACAACATAGTGTATAATAGTGTAATATCAAACAAACATGATGCATGTTGCCCTTTCATAGAGATAGATCTATTGCTAGACAGTTAATAATAGTGTCTAAATTATAACTCAGCAGAAGAATATGAAGAAGAAGAAAACTATGACGAAGACAAAGATCGGGAGAAAAAAGGTAAGGAAATTGCAATTTTCTTCAGTATAAAGAGGATCTTACATGAGTGCTGTTACCAACGAGTTCAATAAAGTCAATATTAAGTAGACACGAATGTGAGATTATATGTATTACTGTTACATAACCTAAAAAATCGTGATATAAGGATCAGCTACCTAAATAAATAAATAAATTTATATAAAATATTATTTTTTCCCTTTTTATTTATACAATCTGGCGTCTTTCTATGGTGAATGTTAGTATAGGTACCTGAGTTTATAATCATGTAAAATGAATCCTCTATCGTAGCAATATACGCTATGGTTCTCGTTATTTGACGGAAAAGCCCGAAGATATCCGACGCGGGTTCGAATCCATTGGTAAGTGGTTGGTACAAAATATTCACACACACACACACGCGCACGCACGCACGCGCACACATATAATTATCGTATGATGGGACCCCTTTTTCAGTATGAATGTCAGTAATAGAATGCCTATAAAGTAGAATACCGCTTAAGGTGATAGGGCGTGAGATGTGTTGCATCTTATAACCTCCCATGAACAGACTCAATAAAACCCAGTTGTTTTGTTGGTTCGAAGGGACCGCCTATTAGTAGTACAGACATTCACACTAGCGTTTGCTTGTGTGCGTGTGGCGGCTGTAAAAGATCGGCCCGACTACAAGTCATTATTGTGTTTAATTAGGTACTGGTCCTTGGGGATCATCAAGCGCAATCTGTGTCCATTTAAGGTAGAATGTCGCTTAAGCCTGCTAGGGGCGTGAGAGGTGTTGCACTATATATTACCTTTCATAAACAACTTCAATACAACCGAGTCTGCTTCATTTCTCTCTTGTGTTTGTTGCTCCTAATGGACATCCTTTCCAACAGAATTTACCTGCAATACACACAAGACACGAATACATTATATCAAGAGTTAAGCAAGGTAAGTCTCTCGCCATTACAAATACTTTTATAACATACATGAACAGAGAATAGCGGGAAATAGAAGTATTGACGCCCGACTGGGTTTAGTAAGAATTTGATAACATTGAGTAGTTGAATGAATGAATAAATTAATAAATAAATTAATATATGAACACGAAATGAAAGGTTGAATTTTACACACATTATATATTCACAAAAAGACAATATAAATGCAGCAAACAAACATAGTGATACAATCCCGTTTCATTTCATTTCTTAAATTGTGTAAAATCCGTTTCATTTAATTTCATTTGTATATCATTTGTATATTTGTAAATTGGAGCATTATAAAACCCAGAAAGAAATCTACAAATCTGACATGTATACTCTGTCCAAAATTGTAATACAACGTTCCCAATTTATATCTAAAACATTTGGGTTATGTGTATGATATGAACTTACGGTTGTGTTATGTTGCACCGGGCTAGAACAACTTCTTCTTGACAAATGGGTCTACTAGAAGAACGCCATTCCCCGAGTAACGGTTTAATTGAATGGAAAAAAAAAAGGATAAAAATATCGGACAGGGAAAGCAGCATTCAAGGACGACAGTCAACCACAAAACACAAAAACAAACACGCAAACAGACAAACGAAAAGACAGAAGTAATAAAAAATGCAAACGACATCACAAACACAAAAGGGTTGACAATAGGGCCACTGCCTTGGAACGGTCAGTGGCAAAGTAGGCCACTGGGGGTTTAAACCGGTTCTAGGGTGCACCAAACCTCACACTTACCCTACTGTCATCCCATTAAAACAGGACAGTGTAAATAAAGAAATCCCCGCCATGATCTAAACTCTAACCAACAAGGCAGCATCAATAGGCAATATAAGTAAAACACAAATATGCTCGTGTAAATATAATACAAAAAAAACAATAGCCTAGAAAGCCACAGTGAAGGTACTCAATGACTTGGCAGAAGCCAGAGCAGTAAGAGAATACACCATTAAGGGCACGACAAGAAAGAACATGAACAAACATCAAACGCCACCGTCCCAATGGGCTTTAGGTAGGCGTCGAAAATGATAACATTATCAACTATAGGAGATTTGTATTTTTTCTAAAAGTTGAAGCACAATAGGGTTATCATGTTTCATATTAAAGGGAATCAGAAAATATAACTAAATGGTTATCATCATATTCCTGAATATAGTTCATTTGCCTTAAGTTCAGCTGAAAAGACAGAGGTCTTGTCAGACAGGCGGCTCTTTATGCTGTGTTTGCTGCAGCTTATCTCCATTTTTAGAACCATTTGTGTATATATGTTGAAAATTACTGTATTTCGATTTAATTTCATTAAATTTGATTCGAAAGATAGTAGGATCTGTACAGGAATTGTTACTATTACAAAGATCAAAAATAATTGTTGGTTTCCAAAGTCCACGGTGGAATTTGTGGTTCTTTGTATTTGGCGATGAAATTTAGGTCGATTTCAATATCTCTTAATTTTGGTTTAACATGAAGACCAAATGGACGAATGGCCTTCGACTTTTGATCAAAAGAGAGGTTCATAACTAGGATTAAAAACGGTATCGAAAGTTGGGTTTGAAGGGTTAGATTGTAATGTAATGGCAAATTTGTCCCGTCTATGAGACAGTGATGGTTCATTAGCTTCAACATAGGTGATGTACGAAAGGCACCTAAGGCGAGTCGTAATCCTTGATTATGTATAGGATCGAGCATCTGCAAGTATGACTTGCGAGTCGAGCCATATACTATTGAGCCGTAGTGCAGCTTGGATCGGATAATAGATCTATAAAGTTTTAAAAGTACTTTTCGATCTGCTCCCCAATTAGTGTTTGCAACAACTTTAAGTAAGTTAAGAGGTTTGAGACACTTGGCCTTCAAGTATTTAAGGTGTGGTATAAACGTTACTTTACGGTCAAAATTAAGACCAAGAAATTTTGTCGCATCTACTACTGATTTTGGTGAACCATCCAGTGTAAGATGAGGGTCTTCATGATGTTTACGCAGTTGACAGAAGTGCATACAATTAGTTTTAGATTTAGAACATTTAACAATATTTTCATCAGACCAGGTCTGAAGTTTATTGACATTGCTGAAGTTGTCTCTCAGTAGTGTTCCTGTGTTTTGCACGATAAAATATAACACAAATAAGTATAAAAGTCGAACAGGAAATGCAGCTTTCACAAAACACAGTAAACCCAAAAACATGCAAAAGGACAAACAAGAATGACAATGTTAAAAAGAATAACGTATGATGTCACAAACACAAACGGGTTGACAATAGGGCTACCGCATTGGAACTGTCAGTGGCAAAAAAGGCCGCTGGGGGTTTAAACCAGGTTCCAGGGTGCACCAAACCTCACAGTTGCCCTACTTTCATCCCAATAAAATGGGACAGTGTAAATAAAGAAATCCCCGCCATAAACTACTCTCTAACTAACAAGGTAGCATTAATAGGCAATATAAGTAAAACACAAAGATCCTCGTATATATATAAATACAAAAAAAGAAATAGCCTAGAAAGCCACAAAGATGGTACTCAATGACTTGGCAGTCGTCAACATATAGAGAACAATCCACACCAGGATTGATGCATTTAACTATACTATTAATTTTTATCTTAAAAAGGGTGACAGAGTGTATGCTGCCCTGTTGCACACCCATCTCCTGTCCATGAATGTCAGAGAGAGTTGAACTCATTCGGACACGAAACCGTCTATCATCGAAGAAATTCTCTATAAAAATTGGTAATCGACCTCTAAGACCAAGGCCAAAAAGATCATTCATGATACCGGACTTCCATGCAGTATCATAAGCTTTCTTCAAGGCAAAAGATACAATGACTAGAAGTTCTTTCTTTACGAAAACTTCCCTTATAAATTATTCAAAGCAAATGAGATTGTCTGTTGTGCCTCGTTGGCGCCGGAATCCACTTTGATACTTTATCAGTTTTTTGGATTTCAGGTACCAAACGAGTCTCTCATTAATCCTTCGTTCCATGGTTTTACATATACAACTCGTTAAAGTAATAGGGCGATATTTCATTGGGTCCATATGATCTTTTCAAGGTTTGGGGACTGGAATAACGATTGCTTCCCGCAAAGAATCGGGGAAGTTTCCTGTCACCCACACCTTATTAAATATATCACGCAGGGTAGAGAGACAGGTCTCAGGTAAATGTTTTAATAATTAATAATTGATATCCCCAGGACCAGCTGATGTATCATGAGCCTTTTTAAGGAATTCTAAAAGTTCTTTGAAAGTGAACAGTTTATTTTTTTTTTCCATATTTTTCGACTTGAAGTTCAGCTTCTTCTGTTCTTTTAGTTTCTTATTTTGAGTCGCCATGCGTCCGTAAATAGTGTAGTTATTGCGCCTAGTACTTTGAGAAATAGTATGGCATCTGCTGCAAATAAATACACAAGTTGATGGAAAAAATTTGTCAAGAAGTGCTCAGTTCTACTACCAAGGTAAACAAATCAAATAGTTTAAAGGGACACACGGCATTCTTTGCAGACAGTTGTCACAACTTTGAGATTGACAATTAGGCCCTGATAGTCTAATAAAACCTGATTAAAAATTTGTCTCCAGTTTCACCAAGTCGGCTCTGATTATTATCGTTTGGCAAAAAGTGCTAGTACTCTCCTTTTCATCGGTTATAAATTATATGTAATATTCTATTCTAACTTATTTGAAACAAAGTAGTAAATACGTCCACTGACTAGGAGCATAAAGTGGTAGCAAAAAGAAAAATATAGTCAGGAGGTTCTGAGCTTGATTACTACATATGTAATAAATGTGTGGTATAAAAGCGAATAAAAAATATAGGGTCCTATAGAAACCACAGTGTCCGAGCGCAAAGGCATCGTAGGTCCGCACTGTACTGTTTACAAGGACTTGAAAATACAATGAAAGAGACAAAAAAAACCAGAAAGGGTGGTGAAGACATGGTTACCGACTTGGAACGGTCAGTAGGCAATAAGGCCCACTGGTTAGCTTGAATCGATTTTATATGCGCACAATCCTCGCCCAAATAGACAAGACAGTGTAAACAAAACTACATCCCATCAAAAGGAATTCTCTTACAATAAAGTCCACATCCTGAGAAACTAACTAAAGAAACACATACAAAAATAATAAAAAATCTCAGGATGTATCCAGAATCGTACTGAACAACCATAGTAGTTGCAGCTAAAGAGAAAACCAGTCAAAACCAAAGACTAATTTCCAATAAGAAAAAAATATTGGACCTTTCCATTTTAAATAATCAGGGCCTGTCCATTTTCAGAAGCAACAAGCCCTGGGCCTGTCTCTTAAAATAATTGCCTGTGAGCACTGACATACACTCGAAAACCAAAACCGACGCGGTTGCAAAATATAATTCCGTCCTAAGCATTTTTCAGTACAAAAAAATAATCTCATGTTCTACGCATCAACATTTCATTTTAATACGCCACATCTGTAAAATTTAACATAACATTTAACCTCACCAAGAAGACAGACACAGTTTAATATTGGCGACTATCAAGACCTTCAGTCCTTTGATTTAGAAAATGTGGTTGACAATTTTCTGAAGAAAAGTTTTTAGAAAATGTTTCTGCCAAAGTGTTTGTAATATCGTTGACAGATGTAATATCTCCATTACCAGTTTTAAGATGATTTACCCAATCAGAATTACCTTTACCGTTTCCGGACCATGTCCCATGTCTTCTTAAGAGATGAGCCAGAGTTCAGCCTAGAAACATATGATCTTCAGGATTTTCTCTTGCTATCCTTAAGAGCATGACGGGCTTTCGCACGAAAAACGTTCAAATTATCTAAATTGGCCGCAAGTTAAAATTATTGAATGCAGCTTTACGGTCGCTGACTGCCTTTTTGCAGTCATCATCGTACCATGTTTAAGTGTATTGCCGAGTTTTTTTTTGGAATAGTTTGATCAGCTATATCATAAAGAGTTTTGGTAAAAAGAGTAGTTACGTCTTCAACATCCTCAACAACGGAATGCTTTAATTGTTTCTCGCAAAGATATTGAAACGTACCCCAATCAACTTTGCGAAGTTTCCATCGTTGCGTTTTATCGAGAAGTGGTGGGCCGATATTTTCAAGAAATATGGGGAAGTGGTCACTTCCACATAGGTCGTCAACAACACTCCACGAAAGAATCCATCAAGAGAATTGGATCGCATATTGTTAAATCGATGGAAGAATGGGAGCCTGAAGCTGAATGTAAATAAGTATGTGATTTGTTATCATTAAAAAGACACAAATTGTTTTTGGCTAAGAAATCTTCAACTTTCTTCCCTTTATCGTTTATATCTTTACCACCCATATATAGTTGTGTGCATTAAAATCACCCAATAGTATAAAACGTAATGGTACTTGTGCAGCTAGGTGATATATATCTTTAGGGTCTAATGAAGAACTAGGTTGTAAATATAAGGAGCATATTGTTATAACTCTTTGCATCGTTACACTGACCGCAACAGCTTGTAAATCAGTCTTCACCGCAACAGTTATGTGAGGAATGTTTCGATTCACAAGAATCGAAACTCCTCCAACAGCTTTATCATTTGTTTAACAAATATAGTTACATAATGAATAGTTTTTAAAAGTTATCTTACCACTGGTCTTCAAGAAAGTCTCTTGAAGACAAAATGCAACACGCTTGTGTTCATTTAAAAGTAAGCTGATCTCATCATAATTAGGCTTTAAACCTCGGCAGTTCAATTGAATGATCTTATTTGATTTTGATGTTACTACGGGGGAAGTACGGGTTTACGGCCTTTGGAGTAGGTTGGCAGACTTTGGAGACTTTGGAAGTTCAAGATGTTCTGCATCATCAACCTCTATCTCCAAGTATCTCAATCTGTTGTGCAGTCTAATTGGATCATCAGATCCTTTCGACTGCTTCCCTAACCCGGGAGTCTTTCTTCTTGCTGTCACGTCTGTGGCAGCAAGTCAGCGTGGTGACGAATTAACGCAAGAGGCGGGATTTGTGCAGATGTTCGAGAAATCGCTGTGGCATGACAGTTCTCTTGCACCTTTCTCGATGATGCCCAAAATGTTGGCAATTGAAACATCTGCGAGGATTCGGGATAAAAGTGTCTACTGATAGGATCGTTTTTAGGAAGAATTGAATTGGATGTTGTTTAACGGCTCATCAACACATTATATGTTATTTAGAGCCGCGCCAGAGAGAGAGGAAGGATACATAGGAATCCGGGAACCGTTCCCTACTCTTATTATCGAATAGATTCCTATGAGTATTTAACGTGCTCGGAGGATAGACCGATACACGGGACCGCGCGGTTTATGTCCCCATTTGACGGACGAGGCTAAGGGAAAGTGTCTTGCCAAAGAACACAACTACGAAACTTAGTGGCACTACGGAGGATTGAACCCGGGGCCTCCGGTTACAAATCAGCCGCGCTACCGACTGCGCCACACCAGCCCTCGTTTTAGGAAGAGTTGGTGTGCTGAAAGTAAGCACGGATGTATTAGTAAGAGTGAGAATGCCATCTCGCCTTGTATTTAAACGTACTACCTCAACCTTGTGATTTGAGGTTAAGAGTCATTTCCTCAATGGTGCAGTGACTAGTTCCCTAGAGCGTACCACATCTTTTGAGGTGTTGAGAGAGATATGAGGTATTACCTCAGCAGGAATATTGACATAATATCTGATTTTTAGAAGATTGTCAGAGTGATTTTCGTTCACATTCGATAGGAAGTTTTTTTTGTTTTTTTTAGCTTCTTTACACTCCTCGGCTCACCGGCAATGCCGAGTAAAGGCTTAGAGATGGAGAAAGGAGAGATATTTTTATTGGATCGAGATTCATCTAAAGAGATAATATTGAGCCAATTCAGATGTGATATGTCAGTGTCCGAGTAAAACTGGGAGTATTTTCTTAAACGTTTAGAACCGAAAGAGGAATTTGATAGAGTAGGTGTAGTTTGTGCGCTTTTTCGTCCCATAGTTAGGGATTGGTATTCACTCTTCACGTTTCTCACAAGCCTCGGAGTTCAACAAGGGGACATTTGCTGTGGATATCCGACAGACAAAATGCCAAGAATACGTAAAGAATATACTCATATAAAGTAAACGCATCAGACCCCCCATACCACACAGCGGACATAACCCCTTAACTAAAAAGTCAAAGAGCCGCACTCTTATGTTCCGCCTAGAATGTGGCATGAGTATAGCCATATAGCGCTTATCCATACATGATTAGCCCTAGCGCCACCGCCTTAAAGGATCCTTTCTACATAATGTTTAAAGAGGAAAAAATAAAAGTGGAGTACGATATTAAACGAGAGAGATTGAGAGAGATGAAGCCAGGATCCAATATAGCTGGCGTGACAAAGTGATTGATCAGATCAGGCCAATTTGATCGCCCGGATAGTTGAAGTCCGGACCGAAGTGGTGTGTTGTAACGTGGAGATAACTATCAGATCTCAAATTCACTCAACTACCAGGATTCGCCACCCACGGTCAACAAGTGGGTTACTTTTCCGGTGTGGGGGTTGGGTGCGGGTCCTACCCATCTGCTAAGTAACGAGCAGTCGGTTGATTCTTATCACCACACCACCGACTGGCCACTCTTATAAAAAATTCTCCCTTAGAGATTGTTTTAAACATGTTTTACTTCATTTTATTAGCATATAACATTATACAATTCTTTAGTACTAATTATTCAATGCAGAGTTATGCCCTTTACAGTTTAAAATCTGCTCCATAATTCATGAATGATTGCAACTCCTGTTTCAAACTTGATAGTTAGATTGTCTTTGCTGAAATAAGCACACGGCAGGCGGAACAAGTGTTTCGTGAAACACTTTCTACTAGTTGAAATAAGTAGTCTTTACATGACTGCTATTGAAACTGATCTCTGCAATATGCGTATGCGTGTGTAAATGTCAAATTCAACATATACTCCATATGCAAAGAAACTTACATTTGTAAAAATCGGCATGTGAATGGGGCTTTTAAAGGCTGTTGATTGAATAGGTCAATGATAAAGGTCACTGTAACTTTTAAATGAAAACTACTCTACACTCATTTAAAAGAGAACGATTACATGTATTATATTCCTATTTGCTGTGTATTTCTATCTTGTTGCTATGTATTTCTATCTTGTTGCTGTGTATTTCTATTTTGTTGCTGTGTATTTGTATCTTGTTGCTGTGTATATCTATCTTGCTGCTGTGTATTTCTATCTTGTTGCTGTGTATTTCTATCTTGCTGCTGTGTATTTCTATCTTGTTGCTGTGTATTTCTATCTTGTTGCTGTGTATTTCTATCTTGCTGCTGTGTATTTCTATCTTGTTGCTGTGTATTTCTATCTTGCTGCTGTGTATTTCTATCTTGTTGCTGTGTATTTCTATCTTGCTGCTGTGTATTTCTATCTTGCTGCTGTGTATTTCTATCTTGTTGCTGTGTATTTGTATCTTGTTGCTGTGTATTTCTATCTTGCTGCTGTGTATTTCTATCTTGTTGCTGTGTATTTCTATCTTGCTGCTGTGTATTTCTATCTTGCTGCTGTGTATTTCTATCTTGTATTTCTATCTTGCTGCTGTGTATTTCTATCTTGCTGCTGTGTATTTCTATCTTGCTGCTGTGTATTTGTATCTTGTTGCTGTGTATTTCTATCTTGTTGCTGTGTATTTCTATCTTGCTGCTGTGTATTTCTATCTTGTTGCTGTGTATTTCTATCTTGCTGCTGTGTATTTCTATCTTGTTGCTGTGTATTTCTATCTTGTTGCTGTGTATTTCTATCTTGTTGCTGTGTATATCTATCTTGCTGCTGTGTATTTCTATTTTGTTGCTGTGTATTTCTATCTTGTTGCTGTGTATTTCTGTTGCTGTCTATTTCTATCTTGTTGCTGTGTATTTCTATCTTGTTGCTGTGTATTTCTATCTTGCTGCTGTGTATTTCTATCTTGCTGCTGTGTATTTCTATCTTGTTGCTGTGTATTTCTATCTTGTTGCTGTGTATTTCTATCTTGCTGCTGTGTATTTCTATCTTGTTGCTGTGTATTTCTATCTTGCTGCTGTGTATTTCTATCTTGCTGCTGTGTATTTCTATCTTGTTGCTGTGTATTTCTATCTTGCTGCTGTGTATTTCTATCTTGCTGCTGTGTATTTCTATTTTGTTGCTGTGTACTTGTATCTTGTTGCTGTGTATTTCTATCTTGCTGCTGTGTATTTCTATCTTGTTGCTGTGTATTTCTATCTTGCTGCTGTGTATTTCTATCTTGTTGCTGTGTATTTCTATCTTGTTGCTGTGTATTTCTATCTTGCTGCTGTGTATTTCTATCTTGCTGCTGTGTATTTCTATCTTGTTGCTGTGTATTTCTATATTGTTGCTGTGTATTTCTATCTTGTTGCTGTGTATTTCTATCTTGCTGATGTGTATTTCTATTTTGTTGCTGTGTATTTCTATCTTGTTGCTGTGTATTTCTATCTTGCTGATGTGTATTTCTATCTTGCTGCTGTGTATTTCTATTTTGTTGCTGTGTATTTGTATCTTGTTGCTGTGTATTTCTATCTTGCTGCTGTGTATTTCTATCTTGTTGCTGTGTATTTCTATCTTGCTGCTGTGTATTTCTATCTTGCTGCTGTGTATTTCTATCTTGCTGCTGTGTATTTCTATCTTGTTGTTGCTGTGTATTTCTATCTTGCTGCTGTGTATTTCTATCTTGTTGCTTTGTATTTCTATCTTGTTGCTGTGTATTTGTATCTTGTTGCTGTGTATTTCTATCTTGCTGCTGTGTATTTCTATCTTGTTGCTGTGTATTTCTATCTTGCTGCTGTGTATTTCTATCTTGTCGCTATGTATTTCTATCTTGGTGAGAGGTAGACGGCTATTGCTTTGGGGTTAAATAGGTTAAAGGTGAAGCTGTGACATTTTAATGAACATTAACGAAAATTGGTTTATTCTCATTTTAAAAAGAACTAGGACAAATTCGACGGCACGCCATCGCAAAATACCCACGTTTTCTTCACATAGGTCAATTCTCTTTAACCTTGTATCCATCTTACATGTAATTGTTTCGATCGTTCTTTGATACTCAGATCAGAAATGGTATTATTTATGTTTTTCTGTATACATGTACGACACTGTAAATGTATAAAAAATGTTTTCGGTATTTGTGTATTTGAAAGTTTGACACCTATCCCAGAGTCCCATGGCGACCCTGGAGCAAATTATACTGATAATCCCACAACCATTCGTTTTATTGAGAAAATAAAAAAAAAGACTATTATACCAATTAATGTGCAAAAGTATGAAAATATGACACCGTAATTGAATTATTAGTGTATTTGATGCCCCTTCCTCCAGGCCCCACCGATGACAATCTCATTAAAATCAGACCCTTGATCACGCTATGATACTCTACGCTACTAAGGATCTGACAACGCCGCATTGGAGGTCAGATTGACCTTACGATTAGCCAATCAAATAAATCGATATAGACTGCTTCACTGCGCATGTCGCGTTTCAGTCAAACGCTATGTAGCAGTCTACACTCGGTATTGCAAGAGACAATGTCCGTAACTTTTAGCTTACAAAACACAAAAAATTGCGTTGACAAACATAACACATCAAGCATTATTGAATATTTGCTGAATAAAACCAAGAATGTTTGACGGAATTCAATAGCGGTACAAAAACGAAGAGAATTACGGTACCGCTTCGTAGGGTTAACTCGTAAGCCACATTAAAATTACACTCATAGATAATAATAATTGTCTACCACGCTACCGACTGCGCTATTAGGCCAAATGTATTGATACGTACTATATAGCAACCTAAAGTTGCAATTTAATGATCTCGGTAGAACAATGTTCTGAATGTTTTCATAAAAAATGACTGATTTTTTAGCTCTGCTGGCCAGGGCAGAGCTTATGGGATGGTGTGTTGTCTGTCGTCCGTCGTCCGTCTGTCGTCTGTCGTCCGTTTACTTTTACATCGTTAAGACGAAAGAGCCTTCATTTTTCATCCGATCTTTACCAAACTTTAACAGATTGTTAATATCAATAAAAGCTCGGATAAGTTCGAAAACCAGCCAGATCGAACTAGTAACAGCGGAGTTATGGCCCTTGACTTAGTTAAAAATGCTACATGTTGCTTCGTTAAGACGATAGGGCCTTCATTTTTCATCCGATCTTTACCAAACATTACCAGATTGTTAATATCAATGAAAGTTTGGACAAGTTCGAAAACCAGCCAGATCGGACCAGCAACAGCGGAGTTGTGACCCTTGATATAGTTAAAAATGCTATATTTTGCCTCGTTAAGACGATAGGGCCTTCATTTTTCGTCTGATCTTTACCAAACTTTACCAGATTGTTAATATTAATGAAAGCTCGGATAAGTTTAAAAACCAGCTGGATCGGAACAGTAACAGCGGAGTTATGGCCCTTGGTTTAGTTAAAAATGCTATATTTTACTTCGCTAAGACGATAGGGCCTTCGTTTTTCATCCGATCTTTAACAAACTTTACCATCTTGTTAGTATCAATAAAAACTCGGATAAGTTTGAAAACCATTGAGATCGGACTAGTTACAGTGGAGTTATGGCCCTTGATTTAGTTAAAAAGGCTATATGTTGCCTCGTTAAGACGATAGGGTCTTCATTTTTCATCCGATCTTTACCAAACATTACCAGATTGTTAATATCAATAAAAGTTTGGACAAGTTCGAAAACCAGCCAGATCGGACCAGCAACAGCGGAGTTGTGACCCTTGATATAGTTAAAAATGCTATATTTTGCCTCGTTAAGACGATAGGACCTTCATTTTTCGTCCGATCTTTACCAAACATTACCAGATTGTTAATATGAATGAAAGCTCAGACAAGTTCGAAAACCAGCCAGGTCGGACCATTATCAGCGGAGTTATGGCCTTTGATTTAGTTAAAAATGCTATATTTTGCTTCGTTAATACGATAGGATCTTCATTTTTCATCCGATCTTTACCAAACTTTCCCAGATTGTTACTATCAATGAAAGCTCCGGCAAGTTTGAAAATCAGCCAGATTGGACAATTTTCACCGGAGTTATGGCCCTTGATTTTCTGAAATATGCTATATTTTGGCCTCATTAAGAAGAAAGGGCCTTTATTTGGCCAGATTTCATTGAAATTTTTCAGGGATGATCAGTACCTAGTTGTACATATCGTCACTGTGTTCCAGTTGAATGATTTTGGCAGAGTTATGTCCCTTTAAAGGTTTTAATACACAAACTGTGTCCTGACTAGTTCTCCTGAACCACTGGCCGGATTTAAACGAAACTTTTTAGGGATGATCAGTTTCAGGTCTAGTTTTGCACACCTTTGCTGTGTTCCGATTGAATGATTTTTGGCAGAGTTATGGCCCTTTAAATGTTTTAATACACAAACTTTGTCTGGACTATTCTCCTGAACGTCTCCCCACATTTCAACGAAACTTTACAGGGATGATCAGCACCAAGCTTAGTTGTGCATATCATCGTCGCATTCCGGTTAACAGATCTTAGGTGGAGTTATGGCCCTTTAAAGGTTTTTGATACACAAACATTTTTCGGGCTAGTTCTCCTGAAGCCCTGGCTGGATTTTAACGAAACTTGACAAGGATGATCAGTATCAAGCCTAGTTGTACATATCATCGCCATATTCGGGTTGAATGATTTTTGTCAGAGTTATGGCCCTTTAAAGGTTAAAGGTTTTAATAGAGAAACGTTGTCCAGATTAGTCTGTTCTGAACTCCTTGCTGGATCTCCTGAACCTCTGGCTGGATTTCAACGAAACTTGTCAGGGACAATCAGTACCAAACCTAGTTGCGTATATCATCACCATGTTCTTGTTGAACGATATTTGAAAGAGTTATGGCCCCTTGTGCATAAACTTTATCTTTAGCAAGTAGCGCGTCCACAGGCCCTCTTGGGCCTCTTGTTTTCGTATTCTTGCTGTAAAACATGCCATTTAGTGCATTTCTTTGAATTTGTCGTGCAATCCACAGCATTAACACACGGCGACGTTATCTTGCTCGGATATATGTTTTTTGTGGATTTTTGTTTGTTCTGTTCACTCGAACATCATCTGAATTGCATATAATACGATTTCATTGGTTAAGTTTAGTTGATCGTCTCTTGAATATTGATTAGATGAAAGGTCGATCTGACGTGACGTCCAAGGCAAAGTTGTCGATCCTATAGCGGAGAATAATATCAAACCGTAATTAGGATATTATTTTAATGAGATTGCATCGATGACGTACGAGGAAACAAATGTATACAGTGTAATCCAATCATCATAATGTTTCATTTGAGACATAATTATCAAAACAAAATCCCTCCAATCCCCCTACCCCCCCCCCCCCCACACACACACACAACCCCTCACCCTGGGCCCGCGGGCAGACGTCCGAATTCGAAATAATAGAATCGTTTAATATGTTGTTTATCTTTCATAGACGAATACATACACCAAGTTATATGCAAGAATATAGAAAAATGAATTTTGTAATTGAATTTTTAGTGTATTTGACCTTTTGACCCCACTGAGGGACCCTGGGTGTGGAGCCATCATCATTATGTTTCATTTGAGACATAATTACAAAAACAAATGACCCAAATTCCAACCCTCCATTTTTGGTGTATTTGACCTTTTCACCCCACTGAGGGACCCTGGGTGCGGAGCCATCATCATTATGTTTCATTTGAGACATAATTACAAAAATAAATGACCCAAATTCCAACCCTCCATTTTTGGTGTATTTGACCTTTTGACCCCCACTGAGGGCCTATGGGCTCGGAGACAAAAATAATGTTGCTCTTGCACGCCGTCATCACATGGTGAAGTCATACCCTAAGTTTGGTGGAATTCCGTTCAGCGGTTTAGGAGGAGATGCGGTAACGGACGGACGGACAGACGGACGAACGGAAGCGATTTTCAAAAACGTGGGAATAATGACTACATGGACTGAATTCATATTTGACTATAGGTGGGTGGTAGACTCAACTGATTTTGGAGTCAATAGGTCAAGGTCACTGACCATTTTAATAATTATTATTATTAAACTGGTTAGTGAACTTGGCCTTAATTAATGATAATTGGTTTCCGCTCATTTTAAACCGAACGTATTAGAGGATTGAATTCAAATTTGATGTGTAGGTATGTCTTGGTAAGAGGTCGACCTCTATTGATTTTGGGATAAATAGGCTCAATAAGCGTGTTTTCGCTCATTAAAATCATTTTATTATATGTATTTAGTTACAGTGTTTTATTAAGCTATATAAATAAATACTGAAAAGGCGATACCTTGGAAGCAACAACACAAACAAGAGAGAAAAGTAACAAACTCGGTTTTATTGAGTCTGTTCATGAGAGGTAGTTATAAGATGCAACACCTCTCACGCCTCCTAACACCGGCTTAAGCGATAATCTACTTAAAGCAACACAGAATGGGCTTGATGATCCGAAAGGACCAGTAAATAATAACACTACTGATTTGTAGTCGGGAAGACTTTTTACGGCCGCCACACAGCACCAAACAAACGCTAGTGTGAATGTCAATAAATACTGAAAAGGTGATCCCTCGGAAGCAACGAACACAAAGAAGAGCAAAGAGTAGCAGACTCGGTTATTGAGTCTGTACATGGGAGATAATTATAAGATGCAACACCTCTCATGCCTCCTAGCACCGGCTTAAGCGATATTCTACCTTAATGCAACACAGAATATGCTTGATGATCCCAAATGACCAGTAAATAATAACACTACCGATTTTTTACGGCCGCCACAAAGCACTTAACACACGCTAGTGTGAATGTCAATAAATACTGAAAAGGTGATCCCTTGGAAGCAACAAACACAAAAAAGAGAGAAGAGTTTTATTGAATCTGTTCATGAGAGGTAATTATAAGATGCAACACCTCCCACGCCTCCTAACCCCGACTTAAGCGATATTCTACTTTAAGGCAAGAAAAAAAAGTATGCTTTGAAAATAAAAGAAGAGATATAGGGCCCTATAGAAACCACAGCGTCCGAACGCAATGGCATCGTAGGTCCGCACTAGTACAAGCAAGGACTTGATAATACAGTGAAAGAGACAAAAAAAAACACAGAAAGGGTGGTGAAGACAGGGTTACCGACTTGGAACGGTCAGTAGGCAATAAGGCCTACTGGTTAGCTTGAATCGATTTTATACGCGCACAATCCTCGCCATTATCCTGTCTTCAGCGCCCAAATAGACAAGACAGTGAAAACAAAACTACATCCCATCAAAAGGAATTCTCTAACAATAAAGTCCACATCCAAAGAAACTAACTAAAGAAACACATACAAAATAATAAACATCTCAGGATGTATCCAGAATCGTACTGAACAACCATAGTAGTTGCAGCTAAGCTAAAGAGAAAACCAATCTAGGGTACGACCAGAAAACCCGAGGGACGAAAGCTTATGCACCTACCTCCCTTAGTTGAGGTTTCAGTAGGTACAATGAGGTAGACCAGTCATCACACAAGTGAAAAGTGAACCGTAATGACTGACTGTAGAGGGGTCAATCACTAAACATGCAGTTTAAATACTATGTGTTATGATTATGATGCATTTTTGGTGAAAAATCATATTTTTCATAAAGGAAGATAATTAAAAAGATTTTTGCACATGTAAATCAATTTTGTATTATTTATTTATTTGTGTGATTTATATGTATTTTATTAATAATGTATCTTTTTTATTAAAGGCAGTTATTAATAATGGTATACTTAGTGATAGTTAACACAATGTAATGGTTAATATATTTTATTATATACTTCGTAGGTATTCTTGCAGTTTTACAGTTCTAAACTGTATATGTAAGGTATAAGTGTTGGTTTTTAGACATAAGGAGAACGGCTGCATGTATTGCATTAATAATTGCTGTGTTTGTAGACCCCTATTAATTTCGGTGTGAATAGATCAAAGCAAATGTCAAGGTCACTGTTACATTTACCTAAACGTGTAAATTGGCAGTTATTTTTCTAATAGCTTTTTCATTCAGTTTGTTTATTTGTCTGTTTGAATTGCGTTTACGTCATTTTTAGCATGTTAGGCCATATATGACGGTCGATTATTTTTATTCATGGATAGAACCTGGGCCCTGCTTTATTAAATACGATAAGTCTCAAATTTTAAAATCGTTCACTTTTTTCATCTAAGCATTCAATGTAGACACTTATGTGTGCACTTATTGAAGAAATATCACATGTATAAGAAAATGAAATGGAATCACGTTTATTTGGAAACTGCAATTGATAGTGAAGTATTTAAAAAATTGATTTACGATCAAAATGGTCGTAAGTTAATTCATAAAACGGAGCCCAGAACTGTATATCCCGCCATCTGTAAAGAATCGACACGTTCTCACTTACAAGTTGAGCTCCCAGTGCGATTTGAACCTTTTTTTTTTTTATTCAGATTTATGACAGGCGTATATTGAGTAAATTTGCCTCTCTTGTTTGTTTTTAAGGTTTCGCTACTCCACCGAGATACAATTCTGGTAAGATATACACGAGGATCACACGTAACATTCGGCATGCATCCTTATACAAGCATGGTGCAGTAACTGGGCTGACCAGGGCCAAGTTTTCCCATGATGGAGTAGCGGTCAGAACTACAGATACTATGAAAGTGTTTGGTTTGAAAAGGTTTTGTCTTCTAAACCAGTTGAGGGTTGATCCATTGGACAGCCCCGTTTCTAAACCTGGAGATTCAGGATCATTAGTTTGGCTTAAACATCTTGGGGATCCAAATGATATCCGGGCTATCGGAATTCTTACTGGTGGATCTAATGACGGCACATTTGATATAGTAACTCCCATTTGGGATGTTCTGAAGGCTTTACACCTGGATATAGATCGCGGTTTAAAGAACTTTGGCAGTTCTGAATCTCCCCAGCAGCCAATAACTGCAGCCTCAGAATCGCAGACAGGTTCCATTAACAACTTGATGGACAACAATGATGAAGAAGAGTCACCAGATAACTCACTTTCTATTAGTTAAAAGCTCTATGTGTGTGTGTGTGTGTGTGTGTGTATGTGTGTGTGTGACAGAGAAAGGGACACACGGCAATCTTGATTGTTTAAAAAATAACATTACTTGCATTTGTTCAATCATTAATATTAATAATAAGAATAGTATAAGGCAAATTGAATTTGACTTTTTTCGGTTGGAGCAATATGGTCAAACATCAGTTCCAAACGTTGGCCTTTTGGCAGATCGTCGGATGTCTTCTCCTTGACAAACTTGACAGACCTGGAGGATGGGCAGCGTTCCACTTTGTTGCAAGATTCTTGCAAAATCTGCCTCTGGACGATTAGTATACTCCCGCAAATCGTAGTTTAAGGGTGTACTAGATTCAGTGTGTGCATCCATCCATAGACACACCCTTGTCCGCTCTATTACTCTTCAAAATTTATAGCAACACTCATGCAACTTTACAGGCAGATTGTCCATAAGAAAAAGATGACCCATGTTCGTGTTGGGGTCAGTTGTTTTAATGTCAATGTCACCATAATGAAGAAAGTCAAATTTTGCAGCCAAATGCATACAATTTCCCAATGTCAAGTTGACGACTATCAATGGTGAGAGAATGACCCCTATCCATTTTGGGGTCAATAGGTTTAATGTCAGTATCACGATGGATAATAAAAACCTTGTCCACTCTATTACTCTTCAAGAGATGTATCCACAATCACGAAACTTTACAAGACTGCCTAAGGTGAGGGTATGCCCACGATAGATTTTGGTGTCAATAGGTTCAAGGTCAATGGCAAAATGACTTGATAATACAAAACATTGTCCGCTATACACTCTTCAAGAGTTGTATCTACACTCATGAAACCTTACAGAATCACTGTCCGAGGTGAGAGGATGAGACCTATACATTTTTTGGTCAATATATTTAAGGCCAATGTCAACATCGCCTGAAAATGGAAAGCCTCGTCCGCTCTTTAATTCTTTAAAGCTTGTAGCCACACTCATGCAACTTTACAGGAAGACTGTCCGAGATGACCTACACATTTTTGGATTAATATATTTAAGGTCAATGCCACTATGACCTGATAATAAAAAACTTTGTCTGCTCTATGAAGTCAATACATTCAATGTCCAGGTCAACACGACTTGATATATAGGAAATATTTTTTGTCAACATGCCCTTTTATCCACTAGATGTCTGTCATTTTTTCTGAGTCTCTTTAAGGCAGTAAAGGTCATATTCCACTTTATTACCGCATACATCATGTTTTTTTCTTCATACTTATGTCATTGCGTGACATATTCTGCCCAATTATTATTTAGAATTAAAAATAGGAAAATAAAATAAAAATTGAAAAAGTAATGTACATAATTTAAAAATGAGTGTATGTGTGTGAGATTGTGAAAAAGAAAATATTGTTTTATTAAATGTATATGTTTTGACATTTCAGGAAATATTTAAGTGAAACTTATTGTTTTGTAAAATTATTAATTAGTCAAATTGGTCACTTCCTTACATGCGAACTGAAGACAGTATTGTTTGT
>JAWPHD010012129.1:0-78314 GCA_037043455.1 Cyrtodaria siliqua
GATCAAACTTGCTGTACTGTACCATTTACCAGGAGCAGATCAAAACTTTGCTGTACTGGTACCATTAACACAGAGGCAGATCACATTTGCTATACTGTACCATTAACCAGGGGCAGATCACATTTTGCTATACTGTACCATTAACCAGGAACAGATCAAAACATGCTATTTCTTATACCAGTTACTAGGGGCCGATCAAACCTTCTACACTGTATCAGTTTAATAAGGGGCAGATGAAAACTTGTTATACTATACCATTCACAGGGTCAGATCAAATTTTTGCGATACTGTACCATTTACCAAAAGCAGATCATATCTATATTTTTACAAGGGGCATATCAAACTTTCTTCACTGTACCATTTAGTCAGGGGCAAATCAAGCTTCCTACACGGTTCCGATGTATCAGGGGTTATATCAAAACTTGCTATATTATTACCAGTTACCAGTCGACGATCAACTTTTCTACACTTGTACCATTTTATAACACTACCTTTTAAAACTAAACGAATTATTTTTATTGATAATTAAGACTAAGTTTTTCAAGAAAATTCGGAACAAAATCCTATATTTTCCGTGTGCATGGTGTATAAAATAAAATTCACTGTAAGTACATAATTCCTTATGCGTTCTGTCTTTCTTCTAATTTTATACGAAGTTTTAGTTAGAAGCGAGACATAGTGCACTTGTTTTAGGGACATTCATTGTATAAGGAGTTGTTTTGAAATTTTAACATTCGGTATACAAAATATTTGTCTGCCTACACAGACAGGTTTTAATTGCAGTTTTGCAATATGAAACGTGTAACCCAATATCGCCTCATTCAGACGGTAAATGTTAAAGCTACGATACCGGCCAGATTTCACAAAGCCGTTACGAACGACCAGATTCAAACACAGATTGCTCATTGAGGTATCCAGATTAAAAAAAAACACTTAAAGGGACGACTGTCCGTAAGTAAGCAGATATTAAGCATAATCAAATATCTGGTCTGACTTTTATTCAGTTGAAATATTTCGTATATACATGAAGAATATAGAACATAGGCCCAAATAAGTCTGTAGTAATATATTCGTGTGTTTGAAAAAAAAAAGGAAAAAAAAAGAGATTTTATTATTGTTTGTAAACGATGCGGTTCCACAATATTTACAGAGTTTTTGCTGATCACGTGACAGTCATTAGTGTATTAGGTTTTCTATATTGTATGTATTGGCCCGCTTAGCTCAGTTGAGTAGCGCTCATCGAAGACTGACTTTGCACACTCGCTATTATTAAACCGCAGAGTGTACTGCGAGTTCAAAAGGAAAGTATCTTTATGGTCTCAATATTTTCCACATAAAATGTTCAACATTATAAGGGACAGTCTCTTTAAAAACTAGATCATTTGCAAAAAAGAGTCACATTAAAAGGGACAGTACATTTATAGTATTTTCCAAGAACAACTTCACGTTAAAGGGGAAAATATGTTTGTGGTTTTCAATTATTCCAACAAAAAGAATCACATTAAAGGGACAGTTACTTATAATGGACTCAATGATTTCCACAAAAAGCTTCACATAAAGGCACAGTTACTTATAATGGACTCAATGATTTTCCACAAAAAGCTTCACGACATAAAGGGGACAGTTACTTATAATGGACTCAATGATTTCCCACAAAAAGCTTCACAATAAAGGGACAGTTACTTATAATGGACTCAATGATTTCCACAAAAAGCTTCACAATTAAAGGGACAGTTTACTTATAAGATGGACTCAATGATTTCCACAAAAAGCTTCACACATAAAAGGGACAGTTACTTATAATGGACTCAATGATGTTCCACAAAAAGCTTCACAATTAAAGGGACAGTTACTTATAATTGGACTCAATGATTTCCACAAAAAGCTTCACAATAAAGGGACAGTTACTATAATGGACTCAATGATTTCCACAAAAAGCTTCACAATAAGGGACAGTTACTTATATAATGGACTCAATGATTTCCACAAAAAGCTTCACAATAAAGGGACAGTTACTTATAATGGACTCAATGATATTCCACAAAAATCTTCACAATAAAGGACAGCAACTTATAATGGACTCAATGATTTCCACAAAAAGCTTCACAATAAAGGGACAGTAACTTATAATGGACTCACAGAAATTTCCCACAAAAAGCTATCACAATAAAAGGGACAGTACTTATAATGGACTCACAATAAAGGACAGTTACTTATAATGGACTCAATGATTTCCACCAAAAAGCTTCACAACAAAGGGGACAGTTACTTATAATGGACTCAATGATTTCCACAAAAAAGCTTCACACAAAAGGGACAGTTTAACTTATAATGGACTCAATGATTTCCACAAAAAAGCTTCACAACAAAGGGACAGTTACTTATAATGGACTCAATGATTTCCACAAAAAGCTTTCACAACAAAGGGACAGTAACTTATAATGGACTCAATGATTTCCACAAAATGCTTCAACATCAAAGGAACAGTAACTTTATATATGGACTCAATGATTTCCACAAAAAAGCTTCACAACAAAGGAACAGTAACTTATAATGGACTCAATGATTTCCACAAAAAGCTTCACAACAAAAGAGACAGTAACTTATATATGGACTCAATGATTTCCACAAAAAGCTTCACAATAATAGGGACAGTACTTATAATGGACTCAATGATTTTCCACAAAAAGCTTCACAATAAAAGGGACAGTTAACTTATAATGGACTCAATGATTTTCCACAAAAAGCTTCACAATAAAGGGACAGTAACTTATAATGGACTCAATGATTTCCACAAAAAGCTTCACAAATAAAGGGACAGTAACTTATAATGGATCTCAATGATTTCCACAAAAAAGCTTCATAATTAAAGGGACAGTAACTTATAATGGACTCAATGATTTCCACAAAAAGCTTCACAATAAAGGGACAGTTACTTATAATGGACTCAATGATTTCCACAAAAAGCTTCACAATAAAGGGACAGTTACTTATAATGGACTCAATGATTTTCCACAAAAAGCTTCACAATAAAGGGACAGTTACTTATAATGGACTCAATGATTTCCACAAAAAGCTTCACAATAAAGGGGACAGTAACTTATAATGGACTCAATGATTTCCACAAAAAGCTTCACAATAAAGGGACAGTACTTAAAATGGACTCAATGATTTCCACAAAAGCTTCACAATAAAGGGACAGTTAACTTATAATGGACTCAATGATTTCCACAAAAAGCTTCACAATAAAGGGACAGTTACTTATAATGGACTCAACAATGATTTCCACAAAAAAGCTTCACAATAAAGGGACAGTAACTTATAATGGACTCAATGATTTCCACAAAAAGCTTCACAACAAAGGGACAGTTAACTTATAATGGACTCAATGATTTCCACAAAAAGCTTCACAATAAAGGGACAGTAACTTATAATGGACTCAATGATTTCCACAAAAAGCTTCACAATAAAGGGACAGTAACTTATAATGGACTCAATGATTTCCACAAAAAGCTTCACAATAAAGGGACAGTAACTTATAATGGACTCAATGATTTCCACAAAAAGCTTCACATAAAGGGACAGTAACTTATAATTGGACCTCAATGATTTCCACAAAAAGCTTCACAAATAAAGGGACAGTAACTTATAATGGACTCAATGATTTCCACAAAAAGCTTCACAATAAAGGGGACAGTTACTTATAAATGGACTCGAATGATTTCCACAAAAAGCTTCACAAATAAAAGGGGACAGTTACTTATAAATGGACTCAATGATTTCCACAAAAAAGCTTCACAATAAAGGTGACAGTTACTTATAATGGACTCAATGATTTCCACAAAAAGCTTCACAATAAAGGCGACAGTTACTTATAATGGACTCAATGATTCCACAAAAGCTTCACAACAAAAGGGACAGTAACTATAATGGACTCAATGATTTCCACAAAAAGCTTCACAATAAAGGGACAGTTACTTATAATTGGACTCAATGATTTCCACAAAAAGCTTCACAACAAAAGGGACAGTAACTTATAATGGACTCAATGATTTCCACAAAAAGCTTCACAACAAAGGGACAGTACTTATAATGGACTCAAATGATTTCCACAAAAAGCTTCACAATAAAGGGACAGTAACTTATAATGGACTTCTCAATGATTTCCACAAAAAAGCTTCACAATAAAGGGACAGTAACTTATAATGGACTCAATGATTTCCACAAAAAGCTTCACAAATAAAAGGCACAATAAAGGGACAGTAACTTATAATGGACTCAATGATTTCCACAAAAAGCTTCACAATAAAGGGACAGTAACTTATAATGGACTCAATGATTTCCACAAAAAGCTTCATAATAAAGGGACAGTAACTTATAATGGACTCAATGATTTCCACAAAAAGCTTCACAATAAAGGGACAGTTACTTATAATGGACTCAATGATTTCCACAAAAAGCTTCACAATAAAGGGACAGTTACTTATAATGGACTCAATGATTTCCACAAAAAGCTTCACAATAAAGGGACAGTAACTTATAATGGACTCAATGATTTCCACAAAAAGCTTCACAATAAAGGGACAGTAACTTAAAATGGACTCAATGATTTCCACAAAAAGCTTCACAATAAAGGGACAGTTACTTATAATGGACTCAATGATTTCCACAAAAAGCTTCACAATAAAGGGACAGTTACTTATAATGGACTCAATGATTTCCACAAAAAGCTTCACAATAAAGGGACAGTAACTTATAATGGACTCAATCATTTCCACAAAAAGCTTCACAATAAAGGGACAGTTACTTATAATGGACTCAATCATTTCCACAAAAAGCTTCACAATAAAGGGACAGTTACGTATAATGGACTCAATGATTTCCACAAAAAGCTTCACAATAAAGGGACAGTAACTTATAATGGACTCAATGATTTCCACAAAAAGCTTCACAATAAAGGGTCAGTAACTTATAATGGACTCAATGATTTCCACAAAAAGCTTCACAATAAAGGGACAGTAACTTATAATGGACTCAATGATTTCCACAAAAAGCTTCACAATAAAGGGACAGTTACTTATAATGGACTCAATGATTTCCACAAAAAGCTTCACAATAAAGGGACAGTTACTTATAATGGACTCAATGATTTCCACAAAAAGCTTCACAATAAAGGGACAGTAACTTATAATGGACTCAATGATTTCCACAAAAAGCTTCACAATAAAGGGACAGTTACTTATAATGGACTCAATGATTTCCACAAAAAGCTTCACAATAAAGGGACAGTTACTTATAATGGACTCAATGATTTCCACAAAAAGCTTCACAATAAAGGGACAGTAACTTATAATGGACTCAATGATTTCCACAAAAAGCTTCACAATAAAGGGACAGTAACTTATAATGGACTCAATGATTTCCACAAAAAGCTTCACAATAAAGGGACAGTTACTTATAATGGACTCAATGATTTCCACAAAAAGCTTCACAATAAAGGGACAGTAACTTATAATGGACTCAATCATTTCCACAAAAAGCTTCACAATAAAGGGACAGTTACTTATAATGGACTCAATCATTTCCACAAAAAGCTTCACAATAAAGGGACAGTTACGTATAATGGACTCAATGATTTCCACAAAAAGCTTCACAATAAAGGGACAGTAACTTATAATGGACTCAATGATTTCCACAAAAAGCTTCACAATAAAGGGACAGTTACTTATTATGGACTCAATGATTTCCACAAAAAGCTTCACAATAAAGGGACAGTTACTTATAATGGACTCAATGATTTCCACAAAAAGCTTCACAATAAAGGGACAGTTACTTATAATGGACTCAATGATTTCCACAAAAAGCTTCACAATAAAGGGACAGTAACTTAATGGACTCAATCATTTTCACAAAAAAACTTCACAATAAAGGGACAGTTACTTATAATGGACTCAATGATTTCCACAAAAAGCTTCACAATAAAGGGACAGTTACTTATAATGGCCTCAATGATTTCCACAAAAAGCTTCACAATAAAGGGACAGTTACTTAATGGACTCAATGATTTTCACAAAAAGCTTCACATTAAAGGGAGAGATGTTTTATGGACTCGATGCTTTCCACAAAAAGCCTCACATACTACCTCAATCAAAGCGAGACTGCAATATTTCGTATTTATCGTGTTCGGCCGTTTCCAAAGGTCCACTCTCATAATCTTTTACATAGCACAGTAGCGTTGCTTGTGCAGTGTGGCGGTAGTAAAACGTCCAATAAGGACTGTTATTCATTCGATCTGTGGAGATCGCTGAGCCCGATACTTATTTGCTTGCTTTTCGTGAAAATGATCGAGTCCATTAAGTTACTGTGTCTTTAATATGGAGCGTTTTGTGGAATGGTCAAGACCTTAGAGTTACTCTCCCTTTAATGTGGAGCTTCAGGTAGAAATGATCGAGTCCATAAAGATGCTGTCCCTTTAATGTGAAACTTTTGTTTGAAATGTTTGAGACCATAACCATACTGTCTCTTTTATTGATGCTTTTTGTGGAAATGAATGAGGAATAAGGAAATTTCAATGTAAATGATAGACTCCATAAAGTTCTCTTTAGTATGGAGCATTTTTTTGGAAATGATTGATTCCATAATGATATAATGATATTGTCCCTTTAATTTAAAGTTTTTATTGTGGAACGATTGCATCTACAAATTTACTGTCCCTTTAATGTAAAGCTTTTTTTTTTTAGATATTCATTTCTTGGGCACTGGAATCTATGTTAGGTGCTAAATGTTCCTTACATGAGCATTGCGTTATTTGTTGTTAGGTGCTAGATTCTCATTTTCTTGGCATTGAGTTCTTTGTTATGTGCTAGAATGTTCCTTTCTTGGGCATTTAGTTCTCTGTTTGGTGCTAGATGTTCCTTTTGTTGGCATAAGGTTCTTTTGTATGTGCTAGAATTTTCTTTCTTTGGCGTTGAGTTCTTTATTAGACACTAGATGTTCTTTACTTGAGCACTGAATTCTTTGTTAGGTGCTAGACTTCCTGTCTTGAGCACTGAGTTCTTTGTTCTAAATGTCATTTACTTAGGCATTGAGTTATTTGCTAGGTGCTAGTTGTTCAGTACGCTATGACCTTATGTGGTAATATGCATTCTACGCGATAACATCAAAATCATTACACCCCCACTGATGAACTTCATATATGCATTGACGTTGGCAAGAGAAAGAACCTGATTGTCTTAGGGGTCAGTAGGACAAATGTCAAGGTCACCATGACCTTATATGGAAATATATATTCCGTCAAATAACTGAAACCACAAGACTCACACTCGTGAAACTTTATAGATACATTGCCTTTCGTCAGAGGAGGAACCCTGTTACTTTTGGATTCACCTTATGTGGTAATATGCATTTTACGCGATAACATCAAAATCAAGCTCACCAGTACATAATCAAAGTGATAACTCCAGGAGTATAATACCTGCACTCATGACATTTGGAGATACTTTTCCCATGCTGAGAGGAGGAACCTATTGCTTCTAGGGAAAGTAGGTCAAAGGTCATGATCATCATGTCCATATATGGACATACACATTGCAATTGACAATCCCGGAAATATGATACCCACACTTACTAAACTTATAGGTGCATTGTCCTTGGTCAGAGGAGGAAGCCTATTATTTTTGGGTTCAGTAGGTCATCAAGGTCACATTGGACTGACAATGACTGAATTCTAAGACATTTTCCTTGTTACTATTAGACCTACAGTTTTGAAACTTTACAGAAATAGTACTCATGTTAAAACAACAACCCCTATTGATTTTAAGCTTAGTAGCCCATAATTATGTCAAGGTCACGGTGACCTGATCATGACAAATTCCTTCTCAGCTGTTATTCACGTTTTTAATCTACAGTCTTGAAACTTTATACAAATAGTGCTCTTGGTTAAACAACATAACCTATCGGTTATTTCTTTTGTTAGAAGGTGAAAGAAAAGGGTTATATTGATCTGACACCTAGGAAAAGCTTTTTACATAAAAACTTTAGGAAACGGGCTTATAATGCCCCGTTAGGGGACGCTCTTGTTAAGTGATAGAATGTTCCTTACTTGGGCACTGAGTTTATATTAGGAGATAGATGTTCCTTACCTGGGCATTGAGATCAATATTAGCTGCTAGATGTTCTGTATTTTGGAAACTGAGTTCTTTATTAGGAACTAGGTGTTACTTTCTTGAGAATTGAGATTTTTGTTACGGCATAGATGCTCTCTAGTCGGACACTGAGTTCTTTGTTAGGTGCTAGATGTTCATTTATGGGGCACTGGGTTATTTATTATGTGCTAAATGTTCCCTTCTTGGGCATTTATTTCTCTGCTAGGTGCTAGATGTTACTTACTTGATCCTTGTGTTCCTTTGTTAGGTGCTAGAATATTCCTTTCGTCGGCATAATGTTCGTTGTTATGTGCTAAACTTTTCTTT
The DNA here is from genome assembly GCA_037043455.1 of Cyrtodaria siliqua. Classification (NCBI taxonomy): domain Eukaryota; kingdom Metazoa; phylum Mollusca; class Bivalvia; order Adapedonta; family Hiatellidae; genus Cyrtodaria; species Cyrtodaria siliqua. Next base: position 8,472 of record JAWPHD010012129.1, read on the forward strand.
CTTGAGCATTGAGTTCTTTGTTAGGCGCTAGATGTTTTGTAATTGGTCATTTAGTTCTTTGTTAGGCGGTAGATGTTCCGTAAATGGTCATTCAGTTCTTTGTTAGGTTCTAGATGTTCTGTAAACGGTTATTCAGTTCTTTATTAGGAGATAGATGTTTCTTCCATGGGCACTGAGTTTTTTGTAATGTACTAGATGTTCACTGAGTTCTAAATTAGGTTTCAGATGTTCTATTTTTGGGAATTCACTGCCAAGTACGTTTTACGGTGTAGAGCTTTTATAGTACGTTGTTTTATTTTCAAGATGGCGGACATTGTTTACGTCGGAAGGTAACATCCATCGTTTATATTATATATATATATATATATATATATATATATATAGTTTTAAAGACGCCAGTTTATTGGTCAAAAATGATTTTTACACTCGATTTATTGGGTCCTTACCTTGTTATTCGGTCCTCAATCTGCCTATTGGGTCTAGACCCAACAATACATGCATGTTTAACAGAACTACATTTACCTAATTAGGCCTCTCGCACATAACTTATGTTACACGTTTATTGGGCCCCTGAGTAGGAGTTATCTCCCCTTGACAGTTTGCTAAGTGTGTATATATACTGTTTATCCATTCAGAGTTCAGGTCAGAGTTCAGGGCCCAATACATTGGGAAATTCATTATGACCCAATAAACTAGTGATGCGGTATATATATATATTTTTTAACAAGACCCAGCAAAAATGTTGGGTCAGACCCAGTATTATGGTTTGAGAATAAAAGGCGTTAACAGTTGAATTACCCGTTAAGTTACGACTATATTGGGATACATAAGTCCTTTAGCTGTACTTAATTCATAAACAAATACCAAACACGTATATACACACTATTTCAGGGTGGCCCCAATAAATGTGTTCAAATTGAGAGACCCAGTATCCTGGTGACTTTAAGTAATATATATATATGTATAATGTACCTCTTGTACAATCGTTTCTTCATCTATGTATATGTAACTCTTGTACAATGGTTACAGCATCTATATATATGTACCTCTTGTACAATGGTTACTGCATTTATGTATATATGTAACTTTTGTACAATCGTTACTTCATATATGTATATGTATGTACCTCTTGTACAATCGTTACTACATATATGTATATGTACCTCTTGTACAATGTTTACTGCATCTACATGTATGTATAGGTAACTTTTGTGCAATGGTTACTGCATCATATGTATATGTATCTTTATTATAAATGGGTTCTGCATACTGTATGAGTCAGTTTGTATGAATGAGTATAGGTGTATTTAAATGTGCCTTTATGGGACAATTAATTAAGTTGAATTAAGTTTCAAATATTTTTTAATTACATAACAACAGTATTTATAAACATATTAATATGTATCTAGGAATCTAAGGATTTGCTTAGTATTGTTTTATTAATTAATTAAAAGTCATTGTAACGGAATATGATTTTGTTTCATGTTTATTTACCAATTTCATTAATATTTGTTTATGACAAAATATTTCACTCTAGGTTCATATTTGTCTGATTAATATACGTTTTTTTTTTATAATGTTTTTCTCTATTCAAACCAAATGATTTTCAAGTTATAGTCTTGTATCCAGATATAAGGGTGAAATTCCTATTACTGACCATTGAACTGACGGCCTTGAACTGACCAGCTGGTGTTGGTAAACACATCTTGTGGCTAGAGAGATCATCTCCCATAATAATCATTGAAATCTGCTGAAGCGACAGGTTAATGGCTTGATGTTGACGGAAGACTGCCTCTTAATTTACGACCAAGTTAGCCCTTTAAGACGGACAATGGACAGGAGGTTATATATGAAATTTGAACATTCTACTCCCAAGGACAAAAAAGTTATAATACAATATGTTGACGCCGTCGTGCCCGCCAACATTAGCGGCGCCTATGTCTCGTATTTTTTCAAAAAGGCGAGAAAATAATAATAATAATAATAATAATAAATATAATTAATAATAATAATAATTATAATAATTAATAATAATAATAATAATAATAATAATAATTAACAATAATTAATAATAATAATAATAATAATAATTAATAAGCAAATATTATAGTGTTACCTTGACGCAATCTTTGACCGATATGGTGATCATCTTTCCTAAATCTTTTAATTCGTTGGAGGAAACTGCGATAGGCATTAGATTATGGAAGAACGTTTGGTAAGGAGCCCACATCTTCTGTAAATATTGACGTTGTTTCAGGTCTTTAAAATACTCTGAAAAAAGCATATCTCCATAAAACGCAACATACATACGTACCACACTTATTTTAAACTATATTTCTATCATAAAAATAGATCCCATGAAAACTGGAAAATACAGAAATAATAAAAGAAGGGTAAAACGAGACTATACATTTTTATTTCAAGGAAAGATGTGATGGTGGCCCAAAACCCAAAATCCAAAGATTTCTGACCCACTGTCAAACTTTTCTTTCGCAAATAAATCTGACAGATCATCCTCAAGAACGATGGAAACTGTCTTATGTCTGACCAAAATATCGTAGTTGATAAACTAAATGATTTTTATGTTAATATAGCCTAGAACATATGTATTGATAACAACACAACGTCTGATGAAAACTAACTCAGCGTAAAAGCAATAAACTCCAACAATAATATCAAAACTTTTGATTTCCACCCCATCTATGAGACTGATATTTTTAAATATATAAGAAAACTCGACAGCAAAGACGGCAACCGGACACTATACCCCCCATAGTCATAAAGGACGGATGTAAGGACTCTGTGTACCCATACGGGACATAGCAAACTCTATAATAGAGCGTGGTCAGTTCCCATTAAGTTAAAAACTTGCGCAAAACACCCCTATCTTTAAAAAAGAGACCCCTTTAATGAAAAAAACTACAGAACAGTAAGTATACTACCTACTCTCTCAAAACTCTACGAACGAGTAGTAGGTAACCAGCTAGACACTCACTTTGAGGTCATCTTTCACCCCTTGCTGGCTGCTTTCAGAAAAGATGTTGGTTGTCAAACCACTCTTTTACGTCTTGCTGAAGACTGGAAAAAAGCCCTAGACAATAACCTGTATATAGGTGCAATTCTAATGGATCTTTCTAAAGCCTTGTCTCATGATGGTCTAGCTTGTATGTTGGTCAACCATGGGATAAATATGAGCTTGTTTGCTTGTTCTTTTTGTTGGTATATATATATAACCATGATTTTATATGGGCTATTGTAATAATATTATAAGAGCCCAGATTGTATGTTATAAATAACATCTGATATATGTAATGCATGTTTCAAATAACATATGATATATATAATGTTAACCCCATGCTCTCTCTGTTTTAGCTCTATATTATATTTATATGTTTACAAATGTTTTGTCGGAAAATAGCTAATAGAGCTAATTTTATATTTGTTTGGAAAAACCGACTTAAAATAAATATTCTTGTATCTTGTATCTTGTCACAAAGCTCAACCATTATGTGAGTAAAATAGACCCTGAAAAGTCAGAGCTATGTGAATTGTGTAAGGTGAAAGAAACTACAAAATAAAGTATAACAATATAAAGTATGTATATGTACACAAATGAAGAGCAAATAGAAAACAATTATAATTACAGTAATTATAGTACATAATTCAGTGCATCTTCTTTGCGTTCATAAAAAAAAATCCCTAACAAAAAAAACAAAAAAATCCGACCTACCCTACCTACCAATTTTGAACATGTTACCGGAACCACACAATTTATTTTTTTAGGCCTAAGAAATTCTGGAAGACTCATTGTCCATAATTAATCATTTAAACTTGCTCAACTCCAACTCACAAAAGTATTAGTACAAAGTGAAAGCAATTGTAATTGAAGAAGCACATAGTGACCATAGCCAGTGTTATATTGGCAAACGAACATACAACAACAACAACAATTAAACAGATGTGGACTGGAGAGCATAATACAGATTGATATACTCAGTAAAGGTAAACACTTTAGCTTAGTATTACAATCGTAACGCTATTGATGATTATGTGCATGTCATGTTATTTTTAAAAGCTGAATCAATAAGAACAACCGATATTTTAAACCTTTTTCCGCTGGTAAAATGGTGCACTCTGACGAGTTTGTGGAGACGCTTTTGGGGATAAAGAGAACATATCAGGGAACAGGTTTTCGGCCGTGGTCTGCAGTGCTCTCTCTCTCTCTCTCTCTCTCTCTCTCTCTCTCTCACTCACACACACACACACTGTCTTTCTATGTCTCTATATCTTTCTTTCTCTCTCTCTTTCTCTCTTTCATTCTCCCTCTCCCCGTCTGTCTGTCTCTTTCTTTCTCCCTCTATCTCTTTCTCTCTGTCTCTCCTTTCTCTCTCTCTCTCTTTCCCTCCCTCCCTCCTTCCCACCCACCCTGACTGCCCTATCTATCTCCCTCTCCTCGCTTTCTTTTTTCTCTCTCTCTTACCTTCTCCCTCTCACTCTTTCTCTCTCTTTATTTCTTTCTCTCTCTCTCTTTCTCTCTTTCCTTCTCTCTCTCTCTCTCTCTCGCTCTGCCTGTCTCTCTCTTTTTATTGAAAATATGTTGATTTATAATATACTGATATGTGTAAACCATGCATGCATAACTTCAAATATTATATTTCCATCGTTACGTAAACGTTATTGAACGGATAAACGAGTCTCAATCTCATTGAAATCATCCTAATAACGCGTTGATACTCTCCGCTATTGCCTTAGTAGCGAACAGTAGTGAGAACGAGTCTATCACGGAATATTTTTGTGGGCGGGTACGATTCGCGTAGTAGCGACGAGTACCGCCCATAAAAATATCACGTGATAGACGAGTTTACTGTTCAATAACGTACTTGTATCACGAATATCCAATTATTCAGCACGTGCACGAAAGCTTCTTTATATCCGTCGGTAAAAACTGCCGATGTGAAATAATGAATCAACCGATCAAGGATATTTATCTATTATTTAGCGCCAGTGAGGACGCGGGAAAAAATGCGCTGTGAAACCAATCAGCAATTGCCAACACACAAGCACTGTTCTAACCGTATGTGTTTAACGTTTTGCGCGTTATTTAACTCGTACTTCTCAGGATGGGCGTATCAAATTTCGGTAATCTTGAATTGCTGAATATGGAGGAGCTTGATAACATAACGTTATCGCAAATGTGTGAACGTTTGGAAAACGATTATGAAATGACACAATTTATGCACGGAATGTCATTATGTAACAGTGAACTTGATCAGGTCATGGAGATTGAAGCGTTTTCGCCTGTGGCTATGGATCTGGAAGTGCTTTCGCCGTGGCAATGTAGGAATTGGTGGTAAGTGACCAGTTATCGGTTTGTCGATTCTGTTTCAGACTTTGAGCTAAAGGACACACAACATTATTATCTCCCTTGAATACTCGTGCCCTACAGATGAAGGATGTAGATAACAAATAAAAATCCGTTTTTCTACATTTTACAGGACTTTCATTGCAAACATTAATGCATCCTTACCAGGTTCTAAATCTACAGTATTTTAGGAAGAGATCACAGACAGAAAACTTCATGTTGATATAAGATTTCTAGCTAATTCTGCCTAATTTTACACATCATGGGTCTAATCACCACGCGGTTGTATTTTTGTCTTATGATTTCGCTAAATTTTGATGTCACGCAAACAAGAAATTTCAAAAATGTCAAACCTTGTAAATATTTGTTAATTGTGTTTTATTGAATCAATGAAGAATTTAAGCATAAATACATGTTGTAAATTGTATTTATCTCTATGCCACGAACAAAAAAAATTACAATGGAACCCCATGGAAAATTAATTGTGGTGTGAGACGTAAAGGAACTGGTTGAAATCATGAAAATCATGAAAAGGGAAGCACGATTAACGGATTAACAAATTATGGACAAGGACTGGATAACGTTATTTCTGTTTTTATTTAATTTGAATTAAACAATGTGGACAAGCTTTTTAGGACAAAAAGTGTAATCATTTCACTTATTTGTTTTTGTGTTTTGTAAAAAAAAATTACCTGTTTGTTGATTGAATAAAAATCTTTTAATAAACAGCTAGTCTTTTTCCGTATTGTTGGGAAAGTACAAAATGATGGTTTCACTAAATTCATCGTGTTTCAGAGGAGTAGTCGCTACAAGCTATCATTATATAACTCTTATGTAAACATACATGGCCACTGGCAGCCATGTTTAACGTCGAATCAAAATAATGTTCGACTTGAATAACCATCATGTCATGCTGATCATTTTAGAAAAAGTCCCATATCAATATCACTTATAGTTTTCAAGAAGTAGTCGCTACAAACTTGTATTTTGAAAATCTATTTTTAGCCATGGCGGCCATCTTGAATTTCCGGCCGACCTGAAATTGTGCAAGGATCAATTAGACATCAAGAGCAACATTCGTGTGAAGTTTCATGAAAATCCGTCAAGTATGTTCAGAGGAGTAGTCGCTACAAGTTATCATTATATAACTCTATGTAAATAAAGATGGCCACTGGCAGCCATGTTTAACGTCGAATCAAAATAATGTTCGACTCGGATAACCATCATGTCATGCTGATAATTTTAGAAAAAGTCCCATATCAATATCTCTTATAGTTTTCAAGAAGTAGTCGCTACAAACTTATTTTTTAAAAATCTATTTTTAGCCGTGGCGGCCTTCTTGAATTTCCGGCCGACCTGAAATTTTGCTAGGATCAATTATACATCAAGAGCAACATTCCTGTGAAGTTTCATGAAAATCCGTCAAGTAGTTTCAGAGGAGTAGTCGCTACAAGTTTTCATTATATAACTCTATGTAAACAAAGATGGCCGCTGGCAGCCATGTTTAACGTCGAATCAAAACGATTTTCGACAAGGACCAACATCATGTCATGCTGATCATTTTAGAAAAAGTCCCATATCAATATCTCTTATAGTTTTCAAGAAGTAGTCGCTACAAACTTATTTTTTTAAAAATCTATTTTTAGCCGTGGCGGCCATCTTGAATTTCCGGCCGACCTGAAATTTTGCTAGGATTAATTAGTCATCAAAAGCAACATTCCTGTGAAGTTTCATGAAAATCCGTCAAGTAGTTTCAGAGGAGTAGTCGCTACAAGTTTTCATTATATAACTCTATGTAAACAAAGATGGCCGCTGGCAGCCATGTTTAACGTCGAATCAAAACGATTTTCGACAAGGACCAACATCATGTCATGCTGATCATTTTAGAAAAAGTCCCATAGCAATATCCCTTAGAGTTTTCAAGAAGTAGTCGCTACAAACTTGTTTTTTAAAAACCTATTTTTAGATTTGGCGGCCATCTTGGATTTCACATCTACATGAATTTTTGCTAGGATCGACTAGACTTCATGGGCAACATTTCTGTAAAGTTTCATGAAAATCTATTCAGTAGTTTCAGAGGAGTAGTCGCTACAAAAAAAAGTTAACGGACGGACAGACAGACGGACGGACGCCGCACCACGGCATAAGCTCTGCTGATCTCTGATCAGTAGAGCTAAAAATGATATGCTTTCGTTTTCGTAAAATAGTTGACACTTGGCAGTGATCAGCAAGCTAATCGGTAACTAAAACGTGTAGACGCCTACCTTTATCCGAGTTCTTTGTGCCTGCACAATATGCAGATAATTGTTCGTACCGTACCTCTTGACAGGTTATAATTGATTTTTTCATAAATTGAGTTTTACTTATGGCTGGTACAGAGTTTAATTTGAAGAAATAATTACTATTTACAAGTAAATCCGAATGAGCCAGACGTAACTTGTCAGTAAATTATCCGTGTATATGTTTTCAAAACGTGTCAATGTGGTCCGGTGTGCAGTTACTATCAGTCAAGTGTGCAGTTACTGTAATGTGCACAAATACGTCTACCTTACTGTCATTCTAACTAAAGCGGACACCGTAAATATGAAATCCCCGCCAAGCTATAAGGCATTACTACTAGTTTATACTTGTTATTTAGGATATTATTAAACCATTACAATAACATGATGCTTTTACTTTATAAAGTGTTAAAACGTATTTTTGTTCATTTGCATGGGCATGTTATTCTAAATGATACTATTCAATGATTATGTCTTACGTTCGAATTGTTTATCTATATTTAAACGGAAGGTACAATACGTTGCAGACACGCATACGAGACCTGTTAAAGGTACACCTTGACTGTTAAAGGTACACTTTGACACAATGAAGTTAGTCAGTTTTAAGGCAAATACAACCATTATAATAGTTTTCAATTTCATATTAAAGTCCCTATACCACCATCAACAGGTAAATTTTACAACTGAATTGAATTGTATTGGATTTTATGGTTGCACCAACAGCAAAGGTCATACGGCGATATTTTGCGAATCCAAACTCTATAGACACAATATAAACGGCTTTAACCACCCAGGCCAAACCCAAAACTGGAGTGTCGAATTAATACATACCAACTCATTATTTATTTTACGTATATTCACGGTTATTTTAAGAACCCGATAAACCTATACTTTTAATCGGCAAATATTCATTACTATATGACCTGAACACCAGGATACAGTTTTGATTAACGGCTTTGTTTTGTAATTTTGCCGTTTATTTGGTGGGTTATTTTCCTAATAGTGCAAATGCAATCTGTTGAACATCGTCTTCCTTCAATGTAAGTGAGTGTGTCGTTTCTTACGGATGTCGGAAGGTATTGGCATACATGAAGTAAATCACTATGGTATTCATGCCTGTGCCTGGTTGCCTGGTGTAATCGAAAGAAATTCCCAACTATATATTCCCTAACTTTCTTTTGTGATAAAAGGCATTTTTGAATAGTTAAGGCTTATTTTCTGGCTGAAATGACTTTATGTCTCACTATAACGTTAACTCCGTTAAAACCCATTGTAGGATAATTGTTACGCCATGACAAGTAGTAATGTGTTTTTCGGTTTTTAAATAGTTTTAATACTTGCTGACAGATATGTTTATTGTTGTTGTGGGTGAGATGAACACAGTCTGAAATTGGATGTGCAGCTATTAGATGACAAGTCACCAAAACATGGCAGTTGTATGGGTGTTGAAGAAGGGTAGGAAGAAGAGTAACTCTCAACATAATGCACTGGAGGACACCACTCAAATTTAAAAAAAGGTCAACGTACCAGATTTCGTACACTTTTGTTTGGGCAAATGAGTGGGTTTCATAAAAAAAATGTAACCTTTTGCTTGGAAACGTCCTGTTCGGAATGGCCCAGTAAACTTTTTTCATATAGGCCAGCATAATAAAAATACACTGTGTGAAGAGACCTTTATTGACTCGTTTGTGAGAGCTAAGAACCATGTGCATGGTTGTATGATGCTTTTATTTATCAACTTGAAAGTTTTGAAAGTGAAAGTAGAATACATGTAAGAGGTGCCGAATGAATGCAGTTTGTTCACGGTGTCAAGAAAGATCAGAATGTTATTTTCTTAATGCCACGTGACCCCTACTTTTCTCAGCAGTTTTCTAGAGAGGAATGTCATTTCACTAAGAATAATGTTTAGTGTAAGTGAATCTTAGTCTGAATATTACGTCCAGCTCCTGGCTACTATCAAGTGCATCTGACCAGTCATGTAGTACTTCTAATAATTGATTTTCCTTTCCATGCGTTTGGTATTATGGAATCTCACATTGATTTGTTAAATACACTCGTTAGCGCCTTACTAATGACATGGTACTGGTTTCACTTGAATTTGTATTTACACACATAAATATATTGTTTCCAGAGTACCTCCAGTGGGACTAGGGCCTTTAAATTGTATTGCGTAATGCATGTATGACCCAGACCCTGAATTTCAGTTCACGTCTTTATCCGTCTAAAATCGCTCCACATATTACGGACTAGTACAGCGGGACCCAGTATGTATCGGTATCACACTGCTCAGCTAGGCGGCATCCTCTAAAACCTGGAATGGAATCATGGAATGGTATGGAGTGGAATTAGATTGGAATGAGATTGTTTTACATCATTCATGTCAAAATTAGTAATGACATTTGGGATCAGAAAATCTGACCCTCTTGTTTGTGTTTCTCGCAAACTCTTATTACCAACCTGACAGCTTTAGATTTGAAACAACGCTATTTTTGAACAGTGTGTTTACTTTTATCAAATAGATATGTCAATCAAAATTAACCACTAAAACTAGAATAAGCGTTTGTCATAAATACAGGCTGGCGAACCAATATTGCTATGATCATGTTGTTGTCTCTGTTAATATGTGTATGTGTCATGTTCGTGTGTCAGTGTTTGTGTGTGAGTTCGCGTGTGCATGTGTGCGTGTGTTTTTCTGTGTGTGTCTGTCTATCTGTCTGTGCGTGTGCACGTGCATGTTTGTGTGATTGACATTATACAGTATGCCATGTGTGTGTCTGCCCGTCTGTATGTCCATCCTTTAGTTATCATCCATTCTTTATTTCCCTATCTCAATCTTTATTTGATATTGTTAATACCTTAATTTGCAGACAATTAAAATATTGTCAAACCATATTCCAGAAACACGTGCAATATTTTATTATAAGGCAATCTCAGACAGCAAAGATAGCGAAAGGAATTTGGGTTGCGTCAAATAGACATACACTAGATTTCAGATACATACGAGGGTGATTCGTTACAGCAAATTACTTAACTTGCATTGCTTCTTCTGTCTGATGAAGACTGTGCATATGTCTATCTTTAAACGAAATAAATTGGCAATAAGGATCCTTGAGATGTTTCCATAATACCTTAAATATTAAAGGGACGAGGCGCTCTAAAATGAATGATGGGTGTCAATCTAAATACATCCAAATATGAGTAAAACCATCAAAATGGGTTTCATGTGCATAAGCAATGTCCATAGGCACTAAACTAGTTCCCATGATCTGTGGGATTTAATTATTGTTAATGAAAATAGTTTGGTCTATAAAACTCGAAAACTCGCCTAGTTAAAAAAAAAACATGCATAAATCATAAATATTAATTCATATGACCATTTAAAGCCCCAACTGCCATATAAAAGCCAAAAGATGGCGATGGGGCAGGTTTCTATATAAATTATGCATGTTTCACATCAGAGGTCCTTTTTCAAAATGTTGAATAAACTACTGTAAAATAAATTATGAAAAGTTGCACAAATACACATTTAAACATGTTAAATCAATTGATGTAATTATTTTTTTAAATTATCATTTGCAAAGTATAGTTTCAAAAAATAATTTAAACCAACTGACAAACAATTTTCTTATTTATTAGCTTCCAGATCATCTACAGTGCCTTTAAAACCAACGATTCTGATGACAAACAGACGGGACCACCAGACCTGCCCAATGCTTCAAAGTGAAATTGTTGTATTGAAACACCATTAAAAAGGCTCTAATGGACCACACAAAGTGATTCCTGTATAGACGCACCGATTATTGTGTGGATGGGGTATAAACACATAATTACAGACATAAATTATGTAAAAGAAGATGGCCCTGGTGGTCATGTTTAAACTCGAATTATAATGAGTTTGTGTATAATACCAACAACATGCTGTATATCTGATTACAGGATGATGTCTTCACCACTTGTTTTCAAAGACGACTGCCATCCGATAGGTATTCCCATTAATTCGACTTATCTATACTGAAAGGAAAAAGAAACGCGACATGGGAATTTCCGCTATATATTGTATGTTCAATATGCTGCTGTTAATCGAATGGTACATGGCTACGTAAAATCTTTCCTTTCGGTAAAAAGACTAAAACAACACGTAACACAGCAAATAGTATTCCTGCAAAGTTTCATTATTGACACAGTACGCGTTTGTCTCAAGCATGTGAGCAAACTTAGAATGCAAAACTTTGCAAACTCTTTACGTCAAATACAGTACTGAACTGGCTCAATTTTTCAAAGAGGAACTTCAACATTTATGAATTTCTTGTTACAACGTGTACTGTGATCAAAACGTCTACATCATCACATTTGTGTCCTTTCTCTAACTAAATGCAACTTTTTTTTTACAACACATCTTGGGATTTCCTTGGAATATATATGGAATTAAGTGTGCAGTTATACTATATATAGCGGAAATTCCCGTGTTGCGTTTCTTTTTCCTTTCCGTATATAACTCCGGAAGAGAGTCATACAAGAGAACAGTGATACAAAGTATCACAAGCCGGTCGGAACAGTTACATACGAAAACAGTAAGGGAAATGAATATGATACAAATAAAAGAACAGTGTGTAGATATTATGATTTTTTTTTTATTTGTAATTGTCAACAATCAAAACACATTTATCATGAAAGACTTGAGACTCGTATGGTAAGAACAGATTTATAGACCGTATCCCAAAAATTGATACGTAATTCAAGTAGTAGTGCCTGTATAACAATTTGACTGCGTCCAGGTATTCTTACTGAAAAACAGTTGTTTTACGAACAGTAAAATGACGTTGATAGCACCCATAGCAGCTTTCTGAATCCGGGATAAATATACGGCAATAACAACCATACCTTCAGAATATTGTCAGATATGTTCAAAGAGGCAGGGATAATAATGAAGGGAAAGTCACCCATAGTTGACATGCCCGGACAGACTGGACGATATATTTTATTAAATAGATTTAACCCAGTGAACCCAGATCATTGAAGTACAATCAAAATACCAAGACTATTACATGTGGTGCAAAATGCTACTCTTGGAATGGATATAAGTTATGCTGCCATGTTATAGCATTAGCAGAACATCTTGGAATACTTGACCGTGTACTGAAACACTGTCCAACCAAGTAGAGCAGGTATCTCCAATACACCAATTTGAACAGTTCCCGTGGAAAAAAAATCAAATATCAAAATCTCATTCCATTCCATTCCAATTCCAATTCCATTCCAGGTTTTATACTATGCCCAGATAAACGGTCTACATTTATGACCGAATTACACGCATGCAATCAGTACACATAACCGAGCACTGGCGTTATTGGAAACTTGCCAGAAATCCGGCGGGGCGCCATGCGCAGAAATCAAACGTTTGCATATATATATATATATATATATATATATATGTGTCACAGGAGGCTGTATCGGTGTTGGGAACTAAAAAATATTTTTTTTTTTAAACAAAAGAAAAAAAGAAAAAAGAAAGAAAAAAAATATAAAAAAATATATTTTTTTTGTTCGTGTTATTTGTTGAACACAAACATATTTTAAGTTTTCCTGAAAAAATTGTCCCAGAGTATCGTAGACAAGGTTTGCAGCTCTCTCTGGTCAACATTTGATGCCTAACTGTTTTCATCAATTATTTCACACGCTTGCTTTATTAAAGACAAAGGGAAAAGTTAATAAAGAAAGCGTCGCATAAGATCATGACTTTTCAAAACAATTGCAGCAGACGGTGGTTTGAATATTCTAAGCTTTTAGAAAAGGTAAGCGTTATATTTATGTTTATTACTTGTTCACCTGTGATATATGTATGTATTTATAAATACTTCATTGAATAAATAGTTTAAGGAATGCACATAGACAATATTAACAAAATAACTAAATAATAATGATAATAATAGGTATAAGTACATATACACTAAACAAAAACAAGAAAAAGTGGGGTTTAGGGCGCACCAAGACATGAATTATGAAAGGTTATATGGCGCCTAACAGGAATGAACATGTCAGGCTCATCGTCCTTGTACATCGAGATAAAATATGGAGAATGGGCCTAGAACCTTCTCACCTGCAGAACTGCAGCATAGTTGCTGCAAATTCTATTGTAGACTCTCCATTTACGCTGGAGCCACGTTTATTGTTTTTCTGCCACTGCTCTAATGTGAGCGAGATGGTACCTGAAACAATGCAGGGGTCATGAGGATACCTTTAATGAGCATGAACAAAATATGATAAAATGAAGATGAATTTGTGGGTGGGTGGGACATGGTGTGGGGGGTCTACCCCTCTACCTCCTCCTCCAACGGGATCTGCAGTGGCTCTTTTCTTTGCCCCGGAACCACACGGGGCAGAAGAAGAAGAAGACGAAATGCAAATAATGAATGAATGAATGAATGAATGGTGTTTTCGGCACGTCGACACATAAGTAGTTCATATTGTGCGCAAAAATTGATGAAAAATGAAGAAATTAAGTATTAATTAAAAATTAATGTAAATATATAAAGACAAAACCATTAAAAAAATAAGGGATGATAAGGTGTAATATGAACTATGTATGTAAATCAACGAATGCCCGTCAACGGGTATATAAACAAGTATATATATATAAGAACACATTACAATGATTTATATAGTCTGATCTCTTTCAGGAAATCCAAAACAAGACTAAAATCTACTGTATCAAATAACTCTTTCATAGTATTAACATTGTAGTACCTTTGACGCATAGGATCAAAGTCTACACATTCCAATAAGATGTGTTTGACCGTTAACGGTGCAAAGCAGGGTATACATTCTGGTAATTGCTCACCTTGTAATAAATATGAATGAGTATAACGTGTATGCCCTATCCTGCACCGGGCTAGGACAACTTCCTCTCGACGAACGAGTCTACTAGAAGAACGCCATTCTCCGAGTAACGGTTTAATTGAATGGAGTTTATTGTTAACTGACAAATCCCAAGCGGTTTGCCAAGAGTTACGAATATATACCCGTTTTCGGGCATTCGTTGTTTTACATATATACTTTGTATTACTACCATATCATCCCTTATATTTTAATATTTTTATCTTTATATATTTACATTAATTTTTAATTAATCCTTCAGTTCATCATCATTCATCAGTTTTTGCGCACAATATGACCAATTTATGTGTCGACGTGCCGTAAAACACCATTCATTCATTCATTCATTCAATATGAAACTAATACTTCGCCTCAAATCAACCATATCTCGACTTGTTATTTAGCGCTTGATGAGTTTGTGTGCGCGCTCTTGTTATTACGTAATGCCTATTTAGTGTTAAAAATGCTACAAAATACCAATAAATGGCGGTGGTCTAGAGGTTCAGCGTATATCCTCAAATCTTATAAGTGCAAGACTGTGATTCAAATCCCGTTCCGGGCAACTATTTTTTTTATCACATATATTCTGGAGCCGTATAATTATCGATGTTACCTGTAAGGAGGCTAAATAAAAATGTGAAAATTTTACGTATCGATTTCTCCTTATATACCGACTTTTGGGGTGTTCGTCGATTTGAAACTACTTCACACGTGACTCATTCATATTCATATTCATGAGTTATTACCAGAAATAGGGACTGTACAGCTTTAAGGCGAAGTTCCATCGAGTTATCTGTTACATTGTTTGTAGGTAAACATACTTGGGATCATTTTTCTAGTATGGAAAGACAGTTGTGGATAAAGATACATAAACGGGATTTTCTATTTATTCCCCAAAAAACTAATAATTATATTCTCTTTGCTTTTTCCGGGTATCTTAATTTACATCGAAATAAAACTTAATTTGAAAAAAAATGCGTCCATTATCTAATTTAATTGTTATTTAAATTATATCCACCCTTATTTTCATCGGATGGACAATTTTTAGTAATGATTTTTAACGGATTATGAATTCCTCATCCATTCAGTTCTGCCTGACACCATCTTTGTTTTCCATCTGCTTCAACGGCAAAAGTGATAATTAATGTTTCATAATCCTAAATGGTGCAAAGCAGGGTATACATTGTGGTAATTGCTCACCTTGTAATAGGACAACTTCTTCTCGACTTGATCCCAAAGACACCTAAAGATTAATACCTTTTAATTCCCTTTAATCAATAAATATTAGTGAGTATACCAAATAAATGTCATCAAAATTAATTTGCATAATCGCAAGACATCAAGAGGTGACTAACTTCCAGAAAAACAGAGACGCTTAATTACTTTAAATTGATTATTTTAATTAAGACTGATAATTGAACAAAAGACACAATCCCGCCATTAAAACCAATTTTGAAAGTGAAATATATATTACCTATTGGTACTGATCCGTTGAATATAAAAGTCACATATACTGGCATGCTGATTTTTACCTGTACAATTTACTTACAAAGACGGTATGTACAAGTAATATTTATAGCATGATTATTCGAGTATATGCGATTTATACTGCTTCTCGAGGGCCGCAGGCCCGAGAGTGCAGTATAAATCGCATACGAGAAAAACATGCTATAAATATTTTGTACAAGAGCCATTATCCATCTACGCATGTGCAAGAAGTTTTAGGGCGTTGCAGTTTTCAGTAAAATTAACAGCTCGATCCAATCAAGAAATAGCATTATCACGCGACATGAGCATGACCCATGTTTTGATTATTGCAGCCAATCGCCTTTGTATATTATTGGGAAAATGCAATGTTTTGGTAATGGTGTAGTCGTTTTCATTGACAGGTTGTGTTGTAAATTACAACTGCGCGCGCGTAAAATTGAGTAGACCATGGTATAACTGCCGAATTTGTCATTTATAGCACGGCTGAAATATACCGGCATTTATTGCACGGTTTAGGCTCAGACCTTCAGGTTTATGAAAAATATATCATAAGCAAGAACAAAGGAACCATTAGAGCTATGGTACAAAGTATCTATAACTCCCTTCTTTATAAACAACTTCGCTTCAGTAATAGCTATCTAAACAGGGATAACAGGATATACCAAGTTTAAATTGTATACCAGCAGTTTGCAAATAAAAACACCAAGAACAAGTATTTCTTTGTTGAGAACCTTGATTTTCCTCAAGGAAAATATCACCCAATAAAAAGTAATTCCTATTGACTTTGAATACCATAGATAAGTAGCGCATGCAAGACTGATTATATCTATAATCTCTGTTGTTGAAAGTTAACTGGTCCCATTTCCATAGCTGTATCAGTAGGAACGCCACGGACCTATAACATATCAGTTCTGTTCGCATTTTAACTCCGCGAACATGGACTATTTCTTTGTATTTTACGGACTATTTTACGAATTTTCAATTAAAACAGACGCCATTTTTTTACACCCGAAATTGGGCGCGCTACGTCGGCGAGCACTACGGGTACCTATGGAGTCTTAACAACACGCGTACAGTGTTTCATACCGTAGATTATGTAAAAACTAATACCTTACCGGACGAAATAACGTTCCATTATGTGTCAACACGATGCAGTGTTGGTGACTGACAGGTCCCCGTGACATAACTTGACACGTGAAATTGACATGTTGGTGCAAATTGGATTTGGGATTACTGTCTGCTGCTGAGTAGAGGTCCATTTTCAAGGTATTTGTTTTGTATTAAAATGTGCTTATTAATAAACTTTAGATCGTACATATTTAGACAATGGCCAAATACAGTGCCTAAAATAGTGGTGTTTACTGTATAATAGAAAGTTCATAATCACTATAAAGTGTTCTTCGTGTACTCCGATCTTTCCAGTAACTGGATGTACTGTACACTGTAGAACGTTTCGTGGAATAAAACAATTATTAGTTGAAATGCTATCAATGTCCACTGCACCCCGCCCACCCAAGTACGGTTGATATGGGGAGGATGGGGGTGGGTAGATGGAGCTTGAATACCGAAAACAAGGAGGGGGTAAGGAAACTAGAAACTCCCTCCATCCCCACGCCTCAGATGCATAAATTTGACTGCCTTTGGTGAAATGATAATCCCTGTTTATTTTGAAGTCAGCAGTTGAAAGGTCCGTTACTATGAACGGAAAATGAAAAGTATTGCCCACACAGTTTTTCCTCTTTCCTAAAGCAAATTTCATGAAACTTCATTGGTGGACAGTGGAAAGAGGATGATCGTTTGATTTTTAGGTGAAAGGTCAAGTTCCCTGCAGACATCCACTATCCAAGGATAAGCATATGTTACAACACACATGTTATAATATTAATGGTATAATATATGAATATTTTCTTGCACAATGTTGAATCCGGTAAAACAAGTGGTTTTGTTCACCGATACTGTCGCCTGTGAACCAAACCACTTGTTTTTAATTTACAGGATTCAACAGTGTGTAAGACATATTCCGATCATCCATTTTTTTTTAAAATCATAAATTAAAAATATATATATATTAAAACAAACAAAACATGCTATTTGATGAAAACAGTCGTATTCAAATTTTCAAAGTAGCAATATTCGCAGAATATAGTAGATTTCAACTGCTGAAAACAAACATGTATTTTTTTTTCTGGAAAAGATAATTCCATGAATATAGTATTTATCATCGTTATACATGTTCAGGGAAATATTTAATATGTCTGTTTTCGAATACTACAGATCGTAACGCACCGCACATGTATATTCAGTATTTACTTTCAATATAGTAGTGAGTATGACTGCGTTCTGGGACCATATAAATATAAAAGAATAATATATATAAATATATATATATATATATATATAACTATATATGCCCTATAAATATAAACGACCCGCACTTTTTGGATTCACGCGTACAGTATTTCACAACACCACAAATGTGGCAAGTGCTCTATTGACACAATATCATGTCCACATGTTTATGTTATGAAATCTTCGAGTCTACACATAATCATGTTTAACTGACAGTAGCATGTCTGTTACTCGTCAGTCATTTATTTACTTGGTTAAAGGGACACATGCCAATCTTGCTTTCTTTAAAACTCGAGTCGCCCCCTCAGTTTTAAACGAACCGTTAAAAGAATATACTTCTTTCTGCCTTTTAAACTAATATTTACGGAATCCTGTTAGGGCCATCGCGATCTCGTGTTTTCAATTTCGCGAGATTGCGAGATTGCAAAATAAATTTCGCATTCTCGTCCTATTCTACATTGAAAAAAACGCGAGATTTGCAAGCCAAACTTCGTGCAAACCTCGCGATTTTATCACGTTTTCATTTGGACGAGATCGCGAGAATGCGAAATAAATCTCGCATTCTCGCCGTATTCTACAATGAAAAAAACTCGAGATTAGCAAATCAAACTTCGTGCAAACCTCGCGCTTTTATATCGGCCTATTGTTCGATGGAAAAAATGCGAGAATTACGCGAAGTTTGGGTTAGCAAACCTCGCGTTTTTTTCTTCGATGTACCAGAGGGCAAAGACAAGAAAACATATTTCTTATTCTCGTAATCTAATAAGAATAAAATCGCGAGGTTTGCACGACGTTTGATTTGCAATCCTCGCATTTTTTTCATTGTACAATATGCCGATATAAAATTGCGAGGTTTGCACGAAGTTTGATTGCAAATCTCGCGTTTTTTTTCATTGTAAAATACGGCGAGAATGCGAGATTTATTTCGCATTCTCGCAATCTCGTCCAAATGAAAACGTGATAAAATCGCGAGGTTTGCACGATGTTTGGCTTGCAAACTTCGCGTTTTTTTTAAGGTAGAATAGGACGAGAATGCGAAATTTATTTCGCAATCTCGCAATCTCGCGAAATTGAAAACGCGAGATCGCGATGGCCCTAACAGGATTCCGTAAATATTAGTTAATCGCTTTTTCTGATTTCGAAAATTGACTCTGCAACGTATGTTGCCGCCATCATGATTTCATTTTCCGATATACCGTTTCAACATTGTTTGTTAAAATAAATTGGCCACTCTGACATAAACCCAAAGCATGTATAGATCAAAGATTTTAGTGTAAAATACATGGACACATACATTTTAAATATATGTGTTTGCATAACGAAATTATTTAATTGTTTCTGTAGCCGGTCGTCTTTCCTTAATGAATATGAATGTTGCCGTCTTTGGGCCGGACGGTCCTGTTACTTAATTAGTACTTGTCTCCGTTTATTGAAATTCTACATATATACAGAGGAGAGATGTATCTATATGATTATGTTTTTATTCTCACTTCTAAAATGACGAAATAAATCGATTTGAATAAAAGGCGCATTCTCAGCAATACACAACGTATTGTGTGTACGGGTTGGAGGGGGGAAGCCGACGGGGTTGGAGGGATACTACCGTAATGTTGCTCTCATAAATACTGTGAACATACTGCATCAATAATATAACAACTACTGAACAATACTGAAATCGATTTATCTTTATAAATGAATTCATAATTCCACAATGTTATTCCGTGCGAACATCGATTTTGAACGTCGAATCGGCGTATTTAAGCGATTACGGTGTACTTCGTTAATTTTCGGGGGGAAAAAGTACTTGCCTCCGATTTTTTTTATATTTTACATATCTACAGAAGAAAAGATGTATTTACGCGTACATGATTTTGTTTTTTTCTCTCGCTTCTAAAATGATGAAATAAATCGAATTTGATTAAAACTGCGCTTTCGCAGCTATATACAACTTAATCAATACGGTATGGAGGGTGGTGGGGGTGGGATTAGGGGCGGGGTTGCAGGGATACTACCGTAATGGTGTCCTTGAGAAAAACTGTAAACATTCTACTCTAATAATTTATTAAATACAAAACAATGTTGAAATCAATATATCTCTTAAAAAGGATTTCACAAGTTCATGGTTTAATATCCCGCGTGTAAATTAACTTCGAAAGACGATTGTTCATATTTTAGTAAACACGGTGTACTTTGTTAATTCTGGAGAAAAAAATACTTAAAATTTTGGTTTTTAATAGTCGACATGTCAATGAACACTTTCATGAAAAAAAATTCATTCTCGCTGTTAAAACTTCATTTTTTTGCATTTTTTTCGGATTCAGAAAATTAGCACTGCAACATATATTTTCACCATCCTCATTTTCTTTCCCGACGTACCGTTGCAATTTGGTTTATTAAAACCTATTCTAAGCACTCTATCATACACCAAAAGCATGTATAGATCAGAAATTTAATCTGGAATGCATGGATACATACATTTGAAATATATGTATTGAAATAATGGAATTATTTCATTTCTTGTGTACCCGGTCGCGTCTGTAAATGAATATGCGTTATGCCGTCTTTGAGTCCGTGGGTCATGTTAGTTAATTTTGGGGAAAAAAATGTACTTGTCTCCGATTTCATTAAAATTTTGCATAGGGACAGAGGAAAGATTTATCTATGCGTACATGCATTTGTTTTTATTCTCGCTTCTAAAATGACGAAATAAACCGATTTTGATTTAAAAGCGCATTCTTGGCAATTTAAACCTTAAAACAACCTAAATTCATCCCTTTGAAAAATACCTTTAACTATTAATGGGAATTACACGAAGTGTACACCAATTATGTTCGACCAATGTAGTTTGTGAATATTATTACTTTAACAACGATCTGTGATTGTGTTTTGTCATAATCACAGTTTATAGATAAGAGGTGTATAAATCTGACCAGTGAACATTTTCCCAATAATGTCATTTTGTTATCGATTTTATCACGTGACCTTGTTTGATAAATATTCCTACGCCATAGGGCTGGCGTTCCAACTGTATAGCGAGAGATTGACTGGTTCAATAAACAGAGAGTAATAGACAGTCTGGTCTCAGCTCGTTGGCTTATTTAAACACCGAGATGGGCGTGGTTACTCTAAATTAAACGATTTATGCAGCAACGGAAATGTCACCGACCATGCTACAAAGCACAGTACTGACTGAGCCCATTTATGCTGATGGGGTCATTGCCGTATCGGGTACTACAGAAAGGTACCCGGGGTACATTTATGTATACAGAAACGTACCCCAAAATATTTAAAATCCAGAACGGCCCCTATACAGAAACGTACCCGGACAAACAAGATCTCATTGGCGGAATTAAAACAATTTAGAACTTGATAAAACAACTACTTCTACAATATTGTTTATCATTAGCTATTGCGCTATTGTTCTTAAAAATACATGTAGGCTACCATAGTTAGTAATAAGATACAGAACGTATTGTCGTAAAACTCCGCGCATAAAAGTAAACAAATATGCAGCTCGTCATTCAAGAAGAGTTGGTCAAATATTTAGACCAACTGCATTCCTTTATTCTAAACAGACGATTTCTCGTCAAATGCAACAATTTTAAAAAGGTAAGCGTTATATCTATGTTTATTACTCGTCGTTCCGTTATTGAAATCATATCGTATTGAATTGACTGACGCTGGTACATTCGGGGAATCGCCACCGATAACGGTGAATATGTGCTTTATTTTGTTCTACAGAGATGTATACCTAAAGGGAAATCGCGTTTTTCGAAGCATTTTGACTTGTCACAGGAAAACGGTTTGATCGCATTGTTTTCGGTTGTCGGTTTCGAGAACTACATACATCTGCGGTTCAACCAGACCAGATTTGTGGATAATTCTAGGATTTTTTATATATTTTTTAAAAAAAAATTTAGTTCCCAACACCGATACAGTCACCTGCGGTTCAGTGTAGTCCTACAAGGACCAACATCATAGTCAAGAGCAACATTTCTGTTAAGTTTCATGAAAATCCTTCAAGTAGTTTCAGAGGAGTAGTCGCTTCAAGTATTTACTATACAACTATATGCATACAAAGATGGTCGTTGCAGCCATGTTTAATGTCAACTCAAAATAATTTTCGACAAGGACCAACAGTATGTCATGCTGATCATTTTAGAAAAAGTCCTATATCAACAGTTTTCAAGAAGTAGTCGCTACAAACTTGTCTTTTAAAAACCTATTTTTAGTCATGGCGGCCATCTTGAATTTCCGTTTAGGATCATCTTAAATTTTGCTAGGATCAACTAGAGTAACATTTCAGTGAAGTTTCATGAAAATCCGTCAAGTAGTTTCAGAGGAGTAGTTGTTAATGTGAACAGAGATGGCCGCCGTCAGCCATGTTTTATGTCGAATCAAAATGATTTTCGACAAGGACCAACATTATGTCATGCTGATCATTTTAGAAAAAGTCCCATATCAATATCACTTATAGTTTTCAAGAAGTAGTCGCTACAAATGTGTTTTTTAAAAATCTATTTTTAGCCGTGGAGGCCATCTTGAATTTCCGGCCACTGAAATTTTGCTAGGATCAACTAGACATCAAAAGGAACATTCCCGTGAAGTTTCATGAAAGTACGTCAAGTGCTTTTAGATGTGTAGTCGCTACAAGTTTTTACTATATAACTCTATGTAAACAAAGATGGCCGCTGGCAGCCATGTTTAACGTTGAACCAAAACGATTTTCGGCAAGGACCAACATCATGTCATGCTGATCGTTTTAGAAAAAAGTCTCATATCAATATCAATTATAGTTTTCAAGAAGTAGTCGCTACAAACTTGATTTTTAAAAATCTATTTTTAGCTTTGGCGGCCATCTTGGATTTCATATTAACATGATTTTTTGCTAGAAACAACAAGACTTAATGGGAAACATTTCTGTAAAGTTTCATCAAAATCTTTTTTTTTTATAATGAAATTTTATTATATCAAATATTTTACAGTATGTAACATTTATAAAATGCAAACAATTCATCATTAAAGGTTTTTATTCATACAATTCTAGCATAGCAAGTTTTTCGAGCATTTGATAAGTACATATAATGTCTATATCCAAATAGTTTCCTCTTACAATTGATACATACTAGTGTGCGACATAGATTTAGTTTCACTATAGTTTTTATTCATACATCTCTATCTTATAGTGTTTTAAGTCTATATATACATTATATTAATCACTATTTTAGGCTTGTTTTTGCCCTTTTTACCCGAAATATAATACATGCATAAATTGTTCGCTCAGTTTTATATTCTACGTACAAATATGTGATACAATAGTTGTTGTTGTGTCTTTTTTCTCGCATGCACGCACGCTCTCAAACACGTTCTTCTTACACACCCACGTACGCTCAAGGGCACGTGCGTTCACACACCTACACTCACACACCTATACACACAACCGCCCACTCGTTTGTACCAGCAGGAAGTGAATAAAGGAAGAGAGAAGAAATAAAGATTGCCTTGTTTTCCATTTCTTTGATAGGATTTATATGATATTTAAAAAATGACTCTATTTTAAGTTGTGTTGTTGTATTTGATCATGCATCATTGCTATTTGTTTTTCAATATCGATTCGTTTTGAAAGATAAACAATAAATAGTTCGCATCTAGGAATGGTCTGTCTACACTTATTTACAAAAACATAGTATTTAGCACACAGAACGACAAAATTATAGGCTTGTTTATGAACATGTATATTTTGTATTCCAAAAGATATTGTTTGAAAATTAAATGTAATATTTACATTTCTTGCAGTTAAAAATAATGCCAGTTCTGTCCAAAACGTTTGTGTTTTGGTACATTCCCAAAATAAATGTTTTATATTCTCGACATACATAATACAGAAATCGCATAGATTAGAATTAACTAGTTTCTGCTTTAGAAGTATTTTTTTTGTTGGAATAATTCTAAAGAGATATTTGTATTGAAAATTTCTTAATTTTATATCTATGGTCGTTTTAAAAGTTTGTAAATATATTGTTCTCCAGTCTTATTCAACATTAGGGAAAAGGTATTCAATGTAAATATCATACTGTAGCTGGTGATTGTATAGGAACTTATTTGTATGTTTGGATTTAATAAGTTTTTCAGTGAGTCGATTTCCCCTCATGAAACTTCTATTTTCATGTTTTAATTTAGTTTTCCACTCTTTTGGTATACTTGATATTAATGATGAATATTTCAGAAAATCTGATGCTTGAATGTAATATAATTCAGTAAAGTATTCAAATGGATAAAACTGTTTTGTTCTGAAATCATAAATATGCTCTATGTGTTTTAAACCTTTATCGTACCATTTATTGTAATATATTGTTTTATTTAAAATCTTAATTTCAGAATTATTCCATAATATTTGCTTGCTGATGCATTCTTCCTTTTCGTTTGATTTTATTTTGCACCACGATATGAGAATATCTGTCAAAAATGTACTTTTTTGAAAATTATTTTTAATGTCCTTTTCTTTCAAATTACAATCAAATATAAAATCTCCTCCATGTTTTTCAAGTTCTTTTATGTATATATATTTCAATGTTCCATTCTTATTGCAGTCCAAAATTCTTTTTAGCCAGCTTGCCTTTAATGAGTAGATGAATTTTGTAATATCAATCATTTTAAGACGTCCTTTTTCGTAATCTTTCATTAACGTTTTTCTTTTGATTTTATCCGGTTTTCCATCTCATATAAATTCCTACATACTATGTGTTATTTGATTTATTTTATCTGCAGGTGGAATAGGTAAGACGGAAAGAGGATAAATTGATTTCGGAAGTGCAAACGATTTTATTACAGTAAATTTACCCAATAATGTCAGTTTTCTATGTTGCCATTGCTTTAAACAGTTTTTAAAATCTTGCAATTTAGGTTCGAGATTTAAAGCTGTTATGTTTGCCTTGTTCGTATGAAAGACCATTTCTAGAACGTTGGTTGCTCTGAGCTCCACTGGAAGAGATTTTGTTCACAATATCTAATATTAGAGGTTTTAAGCCACCCCGCTCTTAAAACGTTGCATTTTTTAACATTTAGATTTAGACCGGATGTGTGGCTGAAGTTGTCTAAAACCTCTATTAACTTTTCAAAATATTTTCTAGTTCCATCTGTAAAGAATGTTGCGTCGTCTGCAAATAAGGTATTTTTAACTTCTTGTCCAGCAATGCTAATTCCTTTTATTGTTTTATTATTTGTTATTTCATATGATAGCAGTTCAATGCACATTATAAATATTATGGGAGATAACGGGCATCCCTGCCGAACGCCTCGTTGTATTAAAAATGACGGCGATGTATGTCCATTGTTTGTTACGCAGCTATTTGCATTTTTTTAAAGTAATTTTACCCAGTTAATAAGAGAATCCCCAAAATTTAAATGTTTAAGTGTTTCAAATAAAAACGTATGATCTAAACTATCAAAAGTTTTTTCAAAATCTGAGCAGAATAATAAAGCCGGCAGTTGGAGTTCGTCTACATATTCAAGTATTTCAAATAGTAATCTTATATTTTCTCCAATGTACTACCCTTAATAAAACCTGTTTGAGCACTACTAATTATCGACGATATTACTATTTTAATTCTGTTGGCAATAGCTTTAGTTGCAATTTTGTAATCTACATTTAATAAACTTATAGGTCTCCAATTTTCTAGAAAGGATATATCAGCTGATTGGTAATATATTTTCTATTTATATTAACTTGTGAAACCGTTTTAGTTTCCTATATTTTTTTCTTTTTTAAATTAGAGAAAAGCTTACTATTTCTTTCATTGCTTTTGACCATTTGCGCTTTAGAACGAATAATAATTCCATTTATTCTGTTGTCTATAATGTCATTTAATTCTGCTTGTTTTCTGTCTTTTTCCAGTTTTAAATCATCCAGAGAATCATTGTCTACTATATTTTGCATTCGAATATCTAAGTTTTCAATATATTTTTTAAGTTGTTTTTCTTGCTTGTTATCACATTTCTTTTAATATGGTGCATATCGTATTGTTTCATTCCTAATAGAACCTTTTATTACTTCCCATAATGTGTTTGGATTTGCGTCTTTGTTAATATTTGCGACCTCTTCGATAATGTTTTTAATATTTTCTTGATAATCTCTTTCTAGAATTAAGCTACTGTTCATTTTGAAATACCCTGGACCTCGTTGCTGCACATTAAGGTCTAGATTTAATGTAATAAGTGAATGATCTGTGTTATAGCCAGCTTTAATTCGACTTTCTATTGTAATATTAACTAGGTTATTAGAAATTAGGAAATAATCTAATCTGCAAAATATTGGCGGTCTGTGGTTTGAATGCCATGTATATTGAGTTGTGTTTGGATGTTGTATTCTCCAAACGTCTGTTAACTGAATGAGTTCAATAAGTGAATTTACTTTATTTCGACAACGTATATGTGTATCAATCCTTCCGTTCTTTTTATCTATTGCAGTATTCAAGACTGTATTGAAATCACCCCCTATAACAAAGTGTTTATCTTCATTTTCTAAAATGTATTTTTGTAACTTTTCGAGTAAAGATATATCATCGTTATTTAGACCGTAGATATTTATTAAAGTTATTTCTTTATCGTTATATTTTAAATCGATAGCTTTTAATCTACCTGAAACAATATCTGTATAGTTTAAAAATGTGTATGATAGGTTTGAATTGATTAAAATGCATACACCTTCACTATTACTTTTATTTCCGCTGAAATATGCATCACCACCCCATTCGGTTTTCCATGTTTGTTCTAATTTGCTACTTAAATGTGTTTCTTGTAAAAGACATATTGAAAAGTGTTGATCCTTTAACCAGTGGAATACTTGTTGTCGTTTGTGTTTATTTACTAAACCTCTGACATTTAAAGAGCATAGTTTAAAATACATACGTAATGTCGTAAACGTATTTGATAAGATGATAGATAAGGCAATCTAAGAGAAGGTTGACATATAATCATAGTTTTGGATGACATAAATAGTTTCATGAATGCAAATAATGGGCTGAAACAGAATAACATAATTATTACAAACATTTGTTTGTGGTTTTACCACTTAGAAGTCTAGGCAATACCTCAAAGTAAAAAAGACATACAAAAACAATACAACACATAAGTTAACATGTAAACGATATATAAAAAATAAAAAATAAAAAACATTTGAAGATTCGATTGTTTTTTGTTAACAAGAAAAAAAAAGAATCTAGCCAGGAGTTTCAGAGGAGTAGTCGTTTCAAAAAAAGTTTACGGACGGACGGACCACCACGGCATAAGCTCTTCTGATCAAACTCTGCTGATCTTTTATCAGTAGAGCTAAAAATGAGATTTTGTGGCGACTACTCAAAAACCACACATGTAAGTGATATTGATTTTGAACCTTTACCAAAATAAATGGCATGACATGTAGTTGATCCTAACCAAAATTCATTTTGATTGGTTGTCAAACATGGCCGCCAGCGGCCATCTTTGTTTACATAGATTCATATAGGAAGAACTTGTGGCGACTATTCCGCTGAAACTGCTTGACGGATTTTCATGAAATCTTGCTGTTGATGTCTAGTTGATCCTAGCAAAAATTCAGGTCAACCCAAAATTATATTGGCCGCCATGGTTAAAAATAGATTTTAAAAATTGCGATTTTGTGGCGACTACTTCTAGAATACCATAAGTGATATTGATCTGGAACCTTTACCAAAATAATTGGCATGATATGTGAATGGTCCTTACCAAAATTCAATCAGATTGGGTTTCCAACTTGCCGCCAGTGTCCATCTGATGTATACAGGAAAAACTTGTGGCAACTACTCATCAGAAAGTTTTTGACAGATTTTCAAAATCTTCAAAGGAATGTTGCTGTAGATGTCTAGTTGATCCTAGCAAAAATTCAGGTCAACCCTAAAGTCAAGATGGCAACTATGGCTAAAAATATATTTAAAAAATGCGATATTTTGGCGACTACTTCTCAAAAACCATATGTGATATTGATTTGAAACCTTTACCAAAATGTCGTGCATGACATGTAGTTATTCTTTGATTTTATTTTAAACATGGCCACCAGCTGCCATTTTTGTTTACATGGATTTATACACGGAAGCTTGTGGTGACTACTCCTCCAAAACTACTCGACGGATTTTTAAGAAACTTTACAGGAATGTTTCTCTTGATATCTTGTTGATTCTAGAAAACAAATCTGGCTGTAAAAAAGCTATCAGAAAAGCTTCAAGGTCATTGACCTCTTGTTCTTTTTTTCTATCCATACTGCTCACTGTCTCGTCGAACCATAACAACAGTTTGCCTCTTCAATTTGCCTCTTCAATTATCATCTTTTCATCTTTTGAATGAAACAAATCAGAGTTGTCTTACATATTAAAATTACTTTAAAATCAGGTAAAATTATCGAGTCACAGTCACCGACAGCAGGCAGAACTCGCTCATCATGCAGTCTGTTCGACAAGAGATTCAGGTCAATGACGAGATCACCGACACCAGTCACCCTTGCCAAAAGCAAAAAGTAGTTGGTCCCTTGAAAGGTTCAGGTCACAGATGAGATCGCCTACACCAGACAAAACTCGCCAGTCACCCTTGCCAAAAGCCAATAGCAGTTGGTCCCTTGAAAGGTTCAGGTCACAGACGAGATCGCCGACACCAGACAGAACTCGCCAGTCACCCTTGCCAAAAGCAATTAGCAGTTGGTCCCTTGAAAGGTTCAGGTCACAGATGACATCACCGACACCAGACAGAACTCGCTAGTCACCCTTGCCAAAAGCAAATAGCAGTTGGTCCCTTGAAAGGTTCATGAGTAGTATAGAAACTAGGGGTATTGGCGCAATTCACCCTCCGGAGTCCCTTATACGAAAAGCCAAATGAAATGCCTTTTTTGGCAAGGCCAAAAAGCTAAAATTACCAGGAAAACAGTTTTTCCTCGTGGTCCCCTCCATGAAAAGTTTGCAAATTTGCGGCGTGCGGAGTGCGGGGCAAGCTAAAGCAAAATTAATCGGAGACAACAATTAGTCCCAAGACGGGGTGACATTGTACTGCCAAACCCCGGAGGGTGAACTCCGCCAATACCCCTAGTTTCTATACTACTCACAGAATAATTGATAATATGACGTGTTACTTTATTCAAATCTAAACAGGTGAACGCTTCCAGCCAAGTGGGCAACCAGATTTCAAAATAAGAGGTAAGAAAGTTTTAATGCAATCAAACAAAGTCGGAAGGAACAGGGCAATCATCCTCATCATCACTATACATATCACGCACCCTCATAGAATATTTTATTTTCCTGCAAATATTTCACATTTTAAATTGAAAAGCTTATTTTTATATGATCACGTTTTTCTAGATAATAATTCATTTCTTATTGTAATCGCCCTCTTTTGTTAATTTAGAAAATCAGCACGAATCACATCATATTCCACCCGGCCCTGTTTGCATGCCAACAATGCTTTCCTATATTTGCCTTTAAACTCCTCAAGTTGTTCACATATCTCTTCCACAAATGTTTGTTCCATATATAAAGTAATACATTATATTTTCATATCTTTAACGCACTTTTATGTCTTGAATATCCTTAAACGGTAACCAACTATTAAAACCCTCATTGTAACCCTTCCATTTAATCAATGCTTGCTTTTTTTGTAATAACGTCGTATAACCTTTTTAATTCTGAATATTTCTTGATCGGCTTTTAACATTTCCAATTCATAGAAGCTTCCATCAATGTTTTGGTTGTTCAAATCTTTTATTTTGTACGTCACAGGATTTGTATATTGAATTTCATCAATAAGAAATATTTCTTCGGTCCAATTTGGAGTATAACTTTTTCAAACGTTCTTTTATTTTTGCTAATTCTAACCTTGTCTCCTATTTTGAACTTTGGCAAAGCTTTATTAATTTTCATCTTTGCATACACGTTGAAATACACCATTCCTTTATTCTTTTCACCACTTGCTTCAGTCGGTTGTTTTCGATATTTATTTATTTTACTTTTTCGCATACCTTTTCTGCACAATTTTGTTTATATATAATAAGTAATATGTTATATTTGATTTTAATTATTATTTATATGCTAATGTATCCCAACCATTGTCTAATATGTACTTTTCATCATCATATGCGGACAAGCTTTTTTTATTAATTTCTTAGCTGCTTAGCTTGTGCTTGTTAGATGTGATTACTTTCATTTTATGATGAGCTTCTGTTGCTGTAAATAAAATATGTTTGTAGTTATCATGTGTTATCTGTTTTTTGACAACACATTTTTTGATGCCTTTGCATTTCTTTGTCTCAGTATTATCAGCCAAAATATAGGAGTATGACTTACTGCTCAATCCAACAAACTCTACGATTAATGCGCCACATGCCTCATCTTTCATTTTACCAATAACCTTTTTGTTATCTTTAAAGTAAAACTCACTTTTTGGATTATAATCGCTGTTATCAAAAAGTTCTTTGTCTTTGTAAAGATCAGCATACACATCTTCTGTCCTAATTTCATAACACAGAGAATCAGTGTCAGTAAACAACAACTTAACTTTTTTATTGTATTTGATTTTAGCATTATTGTAGTGGAAATCATACATCAGGTATTTTGATAAGTCCAAAATACACATACCAACATAACAAGGGCTATTTAAGACAAGTCTTTCTTTTACCCTATTTATTGCAAACAAGTTTTCACTAAACATCTTGCAAGAAATAAACGATGGTCTTGCCGCATATTTCAAAAGAACTTCCTCATCATGCGTCAGCTTAACATTAACTCTTTTTCTCAAGTTTTCCATTGTTTTGCCAAAAACCAAATTATTCATAAGCTTGAAGAAATCTTTTTCGAAAGCATTTTTACCAGCTGTTCTGTTTGTAGTATTGAAGTCGATATACACTTTCAACCATTGAGACTCATCAAACTGGAGTATCCTGTGTATGTTTTTCATACAACTTTAAATTTCTATAATGTGTAACATATCTTTCCTTATCCTTCAATGTTGTAACAAGTTTCCTTATTTTACTTGTTCCCAAATCAAACTTATTTTTCAAGTTCTTGCAGTAGTCCAATAACCACTCATCTTTTATATTTAAACTTTCCGTAGCAATAGGATAATCATTATGCAAGTCATGCAACTCTTCAGGGTATTCAAGATCACACTCAACAATATAGTTTGATTTCCCTTCATCAAATTTGTCAACACATTTAACATTTAACATTACCAGTTGGTAGCGGTTAGCACATCGCCCACCCGTACCAGTTGTTAGCATCAAGATACATTATATGCTTGCTCCGTTTACTACTATCATAGTTTTCCATATACTTATTATTAGCTTTCGAATATCTAGTCGCAATATTACTCACACCACCTCTCATTCCTTTTTCCACAAACCGATATTGATCAATATCAGTAATTAAGTCAAGTTTAATCCCAGTCATTTTCAAACAGGAATTCCAAGCTAAACCAGGACTACTGAAGTAATGACAAGGATCTAATTTGTAATACTCAAAGCACATTTTTCTGAAGTTCTCAAAACATCAGCTAGCAGCAAAACATCGCTTTTCGAATACAGATCATGATATTCTCCCATATTTTTTAATCTTGAATGTCTGACGGGTTTCCTGACCGCTTTACAAATTTAATCAGGAAGTTTTGTCAGAAAAGGATATAACCCCTTGGTTTTACAGCGCACTGCATGTTTAGTGATTGACCCCTCTACAGTCAGTCAATATGCTTCACTTTTCACTTGTGCGATGACTGGACTACCTCTTGGGACTCTATGATTGTACCTACTGAAACCCCAACTAAGGGAGGTGGGTGCATGAGCTTTCGGTTCTCGGGTTTTCTGGTCGTACCCTAGATTGGTTTTCTCTTTAGCTGCAACTACTATGGTTGTTCAGTACGATTCTGGATACATCCTGAGATGTTTATTATTTTGTATGTATATCTTAAGTTGGTTTCTCTGGATGTGGACTTTATTGTTAGAGATTTCGTTTTGATGGGTTGTAGTTTTGTTTACACTGTCTTGTCTATTTGGGCGCTGAAGACAGGATAATAGCGAGGATTGTGCGCATATAAAATCGATTCAAGCTAACCAGTAGGCCTTATTGCCTACTGACCGTTCCAAGTCGGTAACCCTGTATTCACCACCCTTTTTGTTGTCTTTAGTCTCTTTCATTGTAGTTTCAAGTCCTTGTTTGCAGTACAGTGCGGACCTACGATGCCATTGCGTTCGGACGCTGTGGTGTCTATAGGACCCTATATATCATTTTGCTTATTTTTTTAGCATGCTTATAATCTTCATCTGAGAAGATATTTGCATCATTTAACTGAGAGTTTTAACTGAGAGTAGAAGCTTTTCTTTTCAGGCAATTGTTTTTCCTTGAAGCATTTAAAGCTATCCATATAATCATACGGGTAAACTCCTTTTCTTTTCAACAGTTCTAACTTTTCATCGGAGTATTCTTGAGAGATATATTTAAACAACGGAATGTTTTTCACCAAGTTATCGAGTGACTGAGACATAAACTGGAAACGATCTATAAACACCAAATTTGGCCCCAACATGAAAGCCATATACCTTTCCATGTCATTTGGTATAACATTTATCGCTTTCTTAAACTTTCCGATGTGCTGCATTATAAAGTGAGCATCATAACCCCTCAAATTATGGAATACAACAGGTATCTTTTTAGTTAGCCTGAAACTGAGATTGCATGCATCATGAGCACTTCCTCTAAACTTCCCAGTTATATGACAATGATCTCTAACTGCTCTATCACACGTCATATAGCGTTCATCACACATATGACATTTCTCAGCTGCCCTAAATTATTTTTCTTCTGCTGCTGTCACTGTCAAATCTTTCTTGAAACATACATTCGCAGTTTTTTACAATATTTTCTTCCTTTATCATCTGTTCTAAAAACTTACAAACAGCGTTTGGTCCTCTATATGTTACAACCGGTTTGGAATATTCGTCATCATAGCAGCAGACAACCTTGTATCCATAACTACAATCAGTATGTTGTTGATATGCATTTGTATACCAGTTTTTTGGATTATTTGTAGCTGAAGAGATTTTTTTTATTTTATTGCTTCAAAGTCAGTATATATAACAAATGGAACCATTAATTGCCTATCATAGTTTTTAAAGAGAACCTTTTCAATCTCAAAGGCATTTTTATTGCTTTCTTGACATTCAGAGAAAGACAATCGGGTTTATGCTTTTCCAAGACTTTTTCTAATGTAAAGCACTGCAAGCATGTATTGCAGAACCATTTTTTCTCTTTGTATACTGTCTGATTATACATTAAACTGTTGAAATCCTTTATCCACACATAATGGTTTTTTTCTTCTTCGACAATCAAAAGCATATCACATTCTTCTTCAACTTTATTTTTTGATATGTACAGAGGATACACCCCACTTTTTTCAATATCCAAATATATTAAAACATATATTGTTTTTTTTTTCTATTTTGGTAATTTGCTTTAATGTTACAGGAAATGTAATTCCACCGTAATCAAGATCACCAATATGCTTTTTGTACTTTGTTATTATTTGGGGATCTCTTGCAGCAGGAAATGTATATGCCAGTTGGCACCACCTGAAGCCTTCATTGTCTTCTTCATTTTTATATTTATTAGGCATTTTCTAGGATGTGAACGTTCTTCTGGTAACTCTAAATAAGAGCTATCCCTCAAGGGTTTATACTTCACCCTGTTTACATAATGCATATCTACTGATTCATTTACCCAGCCACTTCCCTCGAGAGTCAGCTTCTAATTCTACTCATAATTTCATCAGTTGCTGTATCTAAAGCATCCTTGATATCGTTTTTACCTAAGATTATTGCCGCCCTTGATGCAAAGTAAGCTGTTTTGTATGTTGTAGTGGAAGTTGCATCTCCAACCGATTTAACGAAAGTCATTTTCAAAGTAACACATAATTTAAATCCTTTAGTTCTTTGTAATGCCGCCTTGAGGAATTCTGTAACTGTTTTTCGCGTCAGACGAAGCTGAGCGAGTGGATTAAATCTATCCAAAATATCTACAGAGAAAACCTTACTGTATTGTTTCGGCGATCTTTCCATTTATTTTACACTCATTATATAATATATATAATACGGAAATCTTTAAGCCATAATTAATTAATTAATTTAACCGGCATAAAAAATAATATCAATTCCCTCTTTCAATAACTAACCGTAGTAATAAATGAAAAAATCAATAGTTATGGGAACGTTAGTCGCTCGTGTGATCATTATATCGCGCAATCTGTTTAATCTTTTTACATCATATTTTCTTATTTTCCATGGCAGTTTCATCTTTTGGGCTTCGGTTATAATCTTTTCAGTCAAATCCTTGAAGTTTATAAAAAATAATAGTTCCCTATCCATTTTTTTTTGCATACCCTCAAAATCAACCAACAGAGCCTGCTTCTCGCAATCTTTCCTGAGACTTTTGTATACCGTATGATATTATACTATTCTTAATCTTTTAAGCCCTAATTAAATAAATAATAATAATAGTATATTATATGACGAACTGTATATTTTGCAAGAGAGCATTAGGCGTTTTTGATCTTCTGAATTTTGCATAGATTGTTTTTTGTTTTACATAGTCGACAAAAAGACACACTCTAATGATTGTGTTGGGTACAAACTTTGCTATAATTGCACGTATGCATGTGCAAATTGTAATAGCACATGCAGAGTTTTTAACGGAGAACGTATTTATTTCGAATGTGGGAATGACTGGATATGATCTTGTTGCAGATTTTCGGGGAGTTCGCAAGAAGAGCGTTTATCATAGAAGATATGATTTAGAAAAACTTTTGGAAAAGTATAATTTATCTCCAATAGATCAGCAGAGATACGAGGATTTGTTTTACAAAATTGTAAAAGTTTTAGATAAGACAGGAGGCCGGAAAAGAGTAATTAAATTTAATTACATTTTAAAGGAAGATATTCAAGCTATTGGAAATAAAAAAAAAGAAACAAAGCCAATTAAGACAAAAACTACTAGAGACAAGTACGATACTATATGGAAACAGGTTGAAAAAGAACTA
Source organism: Cyrtodaria siliqua (assembly GCA_037043455.1). Classification (NCBI taxonomy): domain Eukaryota; kingdom Metazoa; phylum Mollusca; class Bivalvia; order Adapedonta; family Hiatellidae; genus Cyrtodaria; species Cyrtodaria siliqua. The sequence continues at coordinate 43,896 of JAWPHD010012129.1, forward strand.
GTAACCATTCAACTTGGACGGATGCTCATCCCTACTAGTTAAACGGCTAGTAACCATTTAACTCGAACCTCTTAATATACCTTTCCAGGGGTTCAATAAAACTATAATTTTGCTGCAGATGGAGTAATGAATGAATGAATGGTGTTTTACGGCACGTCGACACATAAATAGGTCATATTGTGCGCAAAAACCGACGAAGCATGGAGGAATGAAGTAGTGATTACAAATAATGTAAACGTATAAAGATAAAACTGTCTACAAATAAGGGATGATATGGTAGCAATATAAACTATGTATATATGTAAATCAACAAATGCCCGCCAACATGCTTTTAAACAAGTTAATAGGAAAATATTATATTGATTTATAAGGTCTGATTTCTTTAAGGAAATCTAAAACAAGACTAAAATCTATAGTATCAAATAACTCTTTCAAAGTATTAACTGTGTAGTATCTTTGTCGCATAGGATCTTAGTCTACACATTCCAACGAGATATGTTTGACCGTTAACGGTGCAAAACAGGGTATATATTCTGGCAATTGCTCACCTTGTAATAAATATGAATGAGTATAGCGTGTATGCCCCATCCTGCCGCTTGCGGAGTCAAGTAACTAATTAATTCCTCCTTGCTTTTAATGTATTTCATTATAATTATTAGATTAATTAAAATATTTAGAAAATAATTGCTCATGTTCTTCGGCTGATATATTACCGTTTTTTAATAACTCGTCGATTATTCTAATACCTTTATTCGTCAACTGTGGACTATTATTTCCCGATTCGATACTTCCACATACTAACTCCAGATCATTAACCAAATCATCAGGACTATTGTAATATTCTGCACAACCCCTAAAATCTTCTTGTACTTTGAAGAACTTTTATGAATTGGTAAACCAGATAATTCTGTCAGTTTCTTGAAAGCATTTTGGGACAGCTTCGTGTATGTTTTTCTATTACTTTGTTATTAAATCTGTAAAGTCGCTGTCTACTTTCAAATTTAGCACAACTGTTTCTCCTTGTCTAGCAATAAGATTGTGATGGCCAGTAAGTTCGGGCAAATCAATTTGTAACATACCATAGTGGCCATCTTTGCTGACTTTATAGGGATGCCTTTTTTGTTATATTCCTTCTCCTGAAAACACTTCACTATGCACATGCATTGCATCAACTCTATCAATTCTATCTTTATAAAACTGTAAGGCGGCTTGCTCTTTTATCATGTTTTCTCTGGCTTGTTTAATTGTTTCTTTCCTGACTGCACTCCTTTAATTTTTGAGTAGGTTAGTAAGAAAAGCCCTATCGCCACCATGTTTTCTGTTAAATGAAATTATGAAGGCATAAAATGACAAGTAATTCGAGTTATCATAAAAGGGGAAATAACTGCTGTATATACAGTGTTAAAACTTCACCTAGAGTAGATCCCTTCATAATCTGGATTTGGAAAACATCAAGTAAGTTTATTGCAAATTGTTCACGATACAAAATTAACAATTTCGTAGTTACATAAACAATATTTCATTATAAAGATAGAATTGATAGAATTGATGCAATGCATGTGCATCCCGGGCATCCCGGAGTATAATTTAAAGTAAAGCATTTATAATCTCATTGGTAATATTCTTCCGATTTTCCGGAGTCTGATATATTCAATAACCAGCCTATATCAATATTTCCGATTGTCCGGAATATACCTTAATATTTCCGATTGTCCGGAATATATTTTAATATCTTCCGATATCCGGAGTCTAATATATTCAATGACCAGCCAAAAATGCCATTGTTATTTAAACAGGGCGGCAGTCCTTTTTCAATATTTCCGATGTCCGGAATATACTTTAATATTTCCGATGTCCGGAATATACTTTATATATATTTCCGATTATCCGGAATATGTGATTATAAGTCGAATCGACAATATTGCTAATCGTCCGGAATTTACAAGAATTATAAGTAAGATAGGCCTATGTCCGATATGCCTATGTCCGAGTGTCTGGAATAGGGATTTATAAATCCAGCCTATATCAATATTTCCGATTGTCCGGAATTTTATACTTTATTATTTCCGATTGTCCGGAATATACTTTAATACTTCCGATTTTTCGGAGTCAAATATATTCAATGACCAGCCGAAAATGCCATTGTTATTTAAACAGGGCGGCGGTCCTTTTCAATATTTCCGATGTCCGGAATATACTTTAATATTTCCGATGTCCGGAATATACTTCCGTTTTTCCGGAGCCAAATAAAGTCAATGACTATTTAAAATATTTCCGATTATCCGTTATATGTGATTACAAGTCGAATTGACAATATTGCTAATCGTCCGAAATATACAATATTATAAGTAAGATATGCCTATGTCCGAGTGTCTGGAATAGGGATTTATAAATGCCAATATGTCCGATTTGTCCGGAATATGGAACTATATGAAAATTTATATTTCTGACTGTCCGGAATATAATAAATATATGTTGATCTGAAAATTCAACTAATTCTAACAAGTTATAATGCTATATTAAATACATAAAATCAGCCAAAAAATAAAAGCATAGTAAAAGATAATTCTAACTTTGTTTCAATAAATTCCACTTTTTATGATAATATCTTATTAGATAAGTTATCTCTAAGCGCCTCTGACGGCAGGGGTAAATCATTTATTTTCACCGCTGCTTGATTGATTTTAGCATCTGGGTTAATCATAATTGTCTGCTGATGCTCTTCAGCAAATAACTGAGGTATTCCCTGGTACACTTTGTGTTCATGTACTTCCTCGCCTATAGCTCCAGGAAGAGTGGCTAATTGCTGACTTATTTCCGGAAGAGTTTCTAACTGTTTAGTAACTGATATTTTATTCCACTAGTTACCGGCTTAAATAGTTCTTTTTATAAATCAAGACTAGCTCCTTTTTCTAGTATTTTTTGAATAACTTTATTTTCATATTCTTTAACAAGATTACTTGATGTTTTCATTTTATCTGCTAATTCTTTCCACTTTAACAAAGACATATATACTATAAGGTTAGATAAAACAAAATAAAATTAGTTTTATTGGTTGTAAACCATGCATGATTTATTTTTTAGTTGCTTTCTTTGTTGCTTTCTGAGCAGCCTCGCTCGTTGTTTTTTTAGCAATCTTGACTGGTGATTTTTTTAGCAGTCTTGCCGGGTGGTTGTGAAAATGTCGCAATGTCTATTCCTGGCCTGTTCTGATAATTTGTTTGCTTCTGCAGTTTTTTTTATAAGGACATCCTTGTCTTTTTGCGTCTTGGCAGCAGCAAGTTTTCTTCTTAGCCCATTTAAATCTGCAAGAGACGACATAATGAAAATCTGAATGTCTTGTTTGTTTCCTTTTATATTTCCTGGTCTTTTTAGTTTTCTTGGTAGTGCTGATGACGCTTCTTTTGGTTCAGGCAGTTGATTAGATATCTTTTTTAATCCATAATATCTGATTTGTTTAGATTTGAAACCTTCTTCCTCTGTTCCTGATGTTTTTACGAGTGGGATTGTTTTTATTCCATAATAAACTTTAGACAGTATACTAGTAGGTTAGATAATATTATCCAAGTATATTATTATAATGGAAATTCCAAACTATGACATGAAGACCGACAACGGTAATTTCAAGCAGATATGGAACTTCATACCAGACTGCTGTTTTAGAATGCTTATATGTGGTAATTCAGGATCTGGCAAGACAAACACATTAGTTCACATGTTGTTAAAACCTTTAGTTTACTATGACAAGATTTCTTTGTTTGCTAAAAACTTGGAACAGTCAAAGTACAAGGTTTATCACAAAATCTTGAAAAGATAGCAAAAAAGAATAAAATTCCAGTCGAAGATATACTGGAGTGTTCAAATGATCAAGTTATCCCTGTGAATTATTTGGACTCTGATACTCAAAATATAGCTATTTTTGATGAATACGTTTGCGAGCATAACCAAAATGATATTGTCAATTATTTCATCCAGGGAAAAATGATATATAGGGTCCTATAGAAACCACATCGTCCGAACGCAATGGCATCGTAGGTCCGCATTGTACTGCAAACAAGGACTTGAAACTACAATGAAAGAGACAAAAAACAACAGAAAGGGTGGTGAAGACAGGGTTACCGACTTGGAACGGTCAGTAGGCAATAAGGCATACTGGTTAGGTTGAATCGGTTTTATATGCGCACAATCCTCGCTATTATCCTGTCTTCAGCGCCCAAATAGACAAGACAGTGTAAACAAAACTACATCCCATCAAAACGAAATCTCTAACAATAAAGTCCACATCCAGAGAAACTAACTAAAGACATACATACAAAATAATAAACATCTCAGGATGTATCCAGAATCGTACTGAACAACCATAGTAGCTGCAGCTGAAGAGAAAAATTGTTGTGTAATTTATTTAACTCAATCGTATTACAAAACTCCCAAAGACATTCGTTTGAACTGTTCTCACGACATCTTCTTCACAACACCAGTTAATCGTGAGCTGGGTATGCTTTCCAACGAACAAGGTGTTAGCAAAGAGCATTACAGAAAAGCAACTGACAAAGAGTATCTGATCGTCCTAGGAAGTTGGTCAAAAGAAACTTCACTGGCGAAATTTAATCTAATCATATTAATGGGACTTTTTAATGATCTTGGGAGCGAGGAAACTAGTTCAGGCGGTGTTAATATTACAAATTTTGGTATTGTGCTGTCTGAGTATGTAAAACAGAAACATCTGGTTAATTATCCACGCCTACTAAACAGTGTCTCCAGCTCAAAAAAGAACAATCGTAAAATGAGACAAAGCAACATCCGAGCTAGAGACATCGTCAAGAAATGGCTGTCAAAATGTGAGTATGACCCATGTTTTAACTATTTTTTATTGTTTTAAGACATGGACTGACAAATCAGAGAATGTCATGCTCCGGGTATAAGCCAGGAACGTCCGTAAAACCCACGATTTGTTCCATATAATGGCTGACCTTTGTTTTAGAACTTTTCTCCCGTGACCGGTCAGCTTGTTTACATGACACATTTCGACATTCTTGTGTAGTTTAGTCCGAGTTCTACACATGATACATATTGTAGCATCATATATTGGTCCAATATGATGATAGAAACAAATTAGCACCACAAATACACAGGAAAAGGCATTACTCGGAGAGTTATGCTGATTTTTTTTATAAGAGCTAAAGACAACATACGGGAGCTGGAGACAAAACAGGGAGCTAGAGTCGATGGAATACTATTGCATACCATAATAAAATGTTATTAAACCAATGTTAATCAAAGTGCTGAAAGCACTGATGGACTAGGGGCTTTGGAAATTGAACAGTTCAGTTGAGTGTACATGGTGTAAGTGCATTTATGAACATTGTATGCAGTGACCTGGATGGTACTACAGTTTGCCCACGATGTTTTCTCTCGCAAGATGGATTAGTACTGAACATTTGATAATAATAGGTAACAGAAAAACCTTTACAGCGAACAAGTGTTATCAATAACGGTGCATTGTTTTTCCGATTTTACTATTGGACTGTCTGTAAGTATCAATTTGGTTCTGCGTTGACAAAACTGGCGGAAAGCGTCTTCTAGAGTTCGATGCACCGGATAGAAATATGAGTATGAGTTATCCTTTTAGGAAAATTACGTCTAATTGTATTATTGTTTACATATGTTTTTATTGTGCTAAGTATTCCATCATTTATTAATTCGGAGCAACATTATTCATATCTGTACAAAATCGGATTCGAAAAAACACTTCTCCACTCGATTTATGGTGATCGCGGGTCATCATCAACGCGTGATCAGTTCAATCTATTGCGTCTGGAATGCCGCTTCTACAGCGTAGTAAAACAATTTGTAAATTATGCAATTATAACATTTTGACGAAGACTTTCTTTAAGATTGTCTCCATTAGGTGACGGATGTTCCATTTTCCCGCTAATATCGCAAATGTTTACCTCTATTCTTTTTTGCTGAAAAATAACTACTTTTGCTCAGATGCATTGGTCCTTTCGATATTATAATGCAAATGTGCTACTTTATCCCAGGTTTGCAAAGCTGGATGTACGGGGTCCAGACGGCGTTTATAATATTTCGAGATAAAATATATCATCTCGTTTCTTGTCTTAGTAGAAAAAAAGTACATCACATTCTTCAATTTTCTTTCCATTTCCCATAGTTTATTTACGATTAAGATGGTATTTGTCTGATCCGGAAAACTATTTCTTCTCTATGCAAGGCCAGGGCCCCTATGAATATGCATACAGTGACTGGGATGTATGCGAATGAACACCCAATCAAAATGACAGCTGACGCTCTGTCTGTTAGCGTAGTGATACATTACGTCAGTGACGATCTGTTGCGGCTTCTAGCCACAGGTGGCTGTATCGGTGTTGGGAACTAAAAAAAATAATTTAAAAAAAATAAATAAAAATAAAAAATAATTAAAATAAAAAATAAAAAAATAAAAATAATTGTGTTATTTGTTGAAAACAAACATATTTTAAGTTTTCTTGAAAAAATTGTCCAGGAGTATCGTAGTTATAGACAAGGTTTGTCACTCTGTTTGGTCAACATTTGATACCTAACTGTTTTCATCAATTATTTCACTGGCCAAATTCAGATAATTATCCACAAATCTGGGCTGGTTGGAACCGCAGATGTATGTCGTTCTCGAAACCGAAAACCGAAAACAATTCGATCAAACCGTTTTTCTGTGACAAGTCAAAATGCTTCGAAAAACGCGATTTCCCGGTAGGTACACATCACTGTGGAACAAAATAAAGCACATTATTTACTCTTTTTTTTTTAGTTCCCAACACAGATACAGCCACCTGTGCTTCTAGCGTGCTCGAATTTTGTCGCCTGATAAGGACTTTGGCTTTCAAGCCCCTAGTCCAAAAATCAGAAACTACCATACCTCTACCATACTGTCAACCTTAATAGCTCAGTGTTGTATCAATTGAAAAAACATCTCACCACATGTGCTATTACTTCAAGTTATTTTCTTCCTTTGTCAGTACTGTTTGATGTTTCATTCTTCATAAAATAGATATCTATTTAACCAACGGCCATATTAGAAGGCAGTGCGTTTTATAAACTTTCTTAACTAGGGGCACACTTTGTGCCGGAGCTTAAGTCCTGACCAAATTCAATTCTTTGAACAAATTTGAATGAGGACCTCCCAAGGAACATTCCTGTGAAGTTTGGTTGACATTGGCCAAGCGGTTTAGGAGGAGATTTGTTTGAAGCAAACAGTTAACGACGAACAACGGACGACGGACACAGGGCGATCATAAATCTTAAATATTTAATACATTTTACCTGTTTCGGTACATCAACATCAAATTTTTGTTCTATTTATAGATAAATGTATACAGTTTCACGATAATACGGATTCAGTTTAAACGAAAATCAATAGATTACATGTGCGTCAGTTGGAAATATTTGGTATAAATTTAAATAAATACATCACATTCAATTAATTTATTGTTTAGCGAACATATATACCGGGTGTATCGCTTCGTAGAAACCTACGATTAATTCGAATGTCACGATATCATCAGTCTCTTTCGATGATAACCACCACTCCAAATACGTAAGTTTTAAGTAATACTTCTAAATGCATCGACTCTAGCTCCCTGTTTTGTCTCCAGCTCCCGTATGTTGTCTCTAGCTCTTATAATAAAATCAGCATAACTCTCCGAGTAATGCCCTTTCCTGCGTATTTGTGGTGTTCATTTGTATCTACCATCATATTGGACCAATATATGATGCTACAATATGTTTAATGTGTAGAATTTGGACTAAACTACATAAGAATGTCGAAATTTGTCATGTAAACAAGCTTACCGGTCACGGGAGAAAAGTTCTAAAACAAAGGTCAGCCATTATATGGAACAAAACATGGGTCATACTCACATTTTGACAGCCATATCTTGACGATGTCTCTAGCTCGGATGTTGCTTTGTCTCATTTTACGATTGCTCTTTTTTGAGCTGGAGACACTGTTTAGTAGGCGTGTTATCTTCACAAGGGTAAGAACCAGGGAAATATTCTGAGAAGTGATCTTGACATGGATAAAAATAGAATTATCAATGTTGGCCATCCAGAAAAAGCAGATGATGTGGCAACAAAACAATTTACTGTAAGAAGTGTAGCAAAGATCATACGTGATTATAATATTTATAAAATTCCAGACAAGATGAAGAATTTAACAACAGGTGTTGGTGACAAAATAATTCTGATACAAAAGCAATTACAGACAAACCGTGAGAAAATGCTTGAAATTCAAAATGGTTTAACAGATGAATTACCACTTCTGGGTGATGCTTTAAAAGAGTTAGAAAAGAAAGAAGATGGATTGGTAGATGACAGCGAGCTCTATACAAAGTTAGGCAAAAAATACAAGTTGGTGTTGAAAGTATTAATGAGCGAATTAGAGAAATTAATAAACAAATGGTTAATAACAATGAACTTAAAGCTGCTATTGCTGAAGCTACAACACAAATGAGAACTGTTTTTGCTACTAAAATAACTCAAATTAAAATATCAAATGAACAGATAAACACCCACGATGAACAGATAAACACTCACGTTGGCAATATCAACAGAGAGTTTGAAGACATCAAAAAGAAAATGGTTGATGGTAAGTCGCTGGAGACTGCTTTGAATAAAATATTTGATAAAAATGAACTCTTGGCTGCTGTTGCTGGTGTTTTAAAACAAAGTAGAGCTGTCCAGGATGACAGGAGCAAAGCTTTTGATAACGAAATAGCTTTATTGAAACAGTTTAATCAAAAGTCTGATAGTCGCCACACAGCAATTATTGATATAATTGATGAGTTGGAAGTAAAAATAGACAATGCAAGCTGGACTGTATTGTTTGAAGCAACAATAGATGGAATAAGCATCATGAAAGATGATGTTGGTTATGCGTCATACCCGACACGAAAACCACTTCAAAGAACCATTCATCAGCTCTTTCTTGAACCGTTTACAAGCAACAATAGATGGAATAAGCATCATGAAAGATGATGTTGGTTATGCGTCCTACCCGACACAAAAACCACTCCAAAGAACCATTCATCAGCTCTTTCTTGAACCGTTTACTTTTGTAATAAATCCATTTATAGGCACTGATCCATATTTTACTTTTGGTACTACTGGGAGGATAACCATTAGAAAATCCGGGCGTTATAAATTTGAAATAGACTTTACTTACACAGGGGGGAACGCAGACAATTTGTATTTGGGTGCTGTTAGCAGTCAGGAGAAGTTCTTATATCCAGCAATAGAAAATAACAAAGGAATACTGAAAGAAATAGTTCAATTAGATCTCACAAAAAGCAACATACTTTATATAGGATTAAACATACGACGATGCACTACCCAATTTTTTAATTTTGAAAAATCTAGTTTTAAAATGTTTACATAGGTAATTAATTTTGTCTACTTATATTATATGGAACAAAAAATTGTATTATCATCAGAAAAAGCTTCAATAATTAATAGCTCAAATACTCCGAGTAATTTTACAACCGTATTTGACAGACCATTAATACTGGACAAGAACAAACAGAATGGTTTTGGACTCAATAAGATTAATTCTATGACTTACTCATGGTATAATATTAGCGAGGATTTTAAAAATAAAGTGATAAGGTATTATAATGAAACAGATTGGAAAAGTATTATTTTTACAAGTGGAAATTACAGTTATGCTGATATCGATAATTATATAAAAGAAACATTGACTGTAAACGGTGATTTACCTGATGATTCACCTGTCCCAATAAGAATTGAATTTGATTTATCAAGTTTCAAATGTTTAGTTACCCTTCATAATAATTTCATACATGATTTGAAAGAATCAAACTTTCACACATTGATTGGGTTTGGCAAAGATGCAGTTATTAGAGAAACTAAATTTGGGACAGTAGTACCAAACATAACAAATGCTATTGATACTTTATATATCCACTGTGATTTGATAAGTAAATCTATTGTTGATGGATTATGTGGGGATTTTATTTATGAAATAAGTACAGCCGACCTTACGAGGACATATCCTTTCAAAGATGAACCGATAAGAGTCGGATTATGTGGAATAAACAAAACAATCATTAACGGTATTAATATTTATATGTGCCGATTTCCCTCGTAAAATCATTAATCTTAATGGAGTTCATACGTTATTTCGATTTGTTTTGAAAGAATTAATGTAATACAAGTTGAGTAACTTACGTTTTATCTAACATATGTTACATGACGCGATTAAAAAAAGTTTATGATACTAGTATGGGAACCTATACTGAAGTTGACTGATTAACTGAGCTGGTATATTTGACATTTTTTTCGATCAAAAATATTTAGTCTGTAAAAACAGCACGCAAGAAAGCATTAGAAACTGCTGGTAAACAAATTATAGAGAGTGGTTCTAAGAAACTTGGAGATGAAGTAGGTAAAATGGCTGCTGATAAACTAGTTTCAGTTATTAAACATAAACCAAAAGGTGAGATAATTTTAAAAAAAACTTACAAAAGCTGCCACAAAAGATGTAACTAAAGTTGTGGCTGATAATATAATTGAAGAAGATGTAAATGCAAAAATTAACAGATTACTATCCGGAAGAGGAATTCATGCAAGAATTAAACGATTAATTTAATCTAATTACTAGTATACATAGATGTTTCGAAGTGATAAATATAATACTAGATATGAACATGTACCTGTTTATAGGACAAAGAAAGATAATTACTCACCAAAGTGCTAAACGAAATCCGAACTAGTTTTTATAGTTTATTAAAGTCTCGTCATAGTCCAGTATTATATGCAATAAAACATTTCATATGATTTTAACTATGCCATTCTAAAATAATTATAAGACACTATATGAAAATACATTTCATTTACCACAATAACATAATATGACAAATTGCACTTAAGTGATTGGTTCTGGACTATTGCACCAGCCGTGTCATCAGACTCACAAATAGCTGAAGCAATAACCAAAAAGAACCAATCACGAAGGTTTTATTACTATCACAACATGTATTATCATAGAATAAATGTCTCAGCCTATACATAATATGCTAAAAGCTGAACAGTCATTGTTAATCGCCCGCATGTGAATCATAACCATGTTACACATATTAGTTTTAAACGCCATTGAAAGTTTCTGCATGGACAGGCGAGGAATTTTGTAAATAAGCACCTGGGGACAATTTAGTCAACCTTATAAACGCAAGATAAATAAAGCTAAAAAAGCATTTATCACATCAAGTTACAGTAACTGTTCAGAAAATACATGTCAAATTCAAATTAAATATACACTCAGTTAAAACAGTCTATTTATATAAAAAAGAATTTCTAGATTTTTAAAATATTAAAACAGGTTTTGGCACATACTCTTATCATTTGTAACCGGAGGCCCCGGGTTCAATCCTCCGTGGTGCCACTGAGTTCCGTTGGTGTGTTCTTGGGCAAGACACTTTACCTAAGCCTCGTCCGTCGGATGGGGACGTAAACCGGGCGGTCCCGTGTATCAGTCTATCCTCCGAGCACGTTAAAGAACCATAGGAATCTATTCGATAATAAGAGTAGGGCAGGTTCCCGGATTCCTATGTATCCTTCCCCTCTCTCTGGGGCGGCTCTAAATAACCTATACTGTGTTGATGAGCCGTTAAACAACATTCAATTCAATTATCATTTCCTGATTGGAAAATCAAAACTTTATCTTATCTAAATCACTAAAACTATAAAAACAAAACAAAAAAAACAAAAAACAGAGACTGTAAGAGCTTGTTTAAATAATGTATCTCTATGTTCATTATACATATTGCAATTAAGGATCACAGGCACTTCGTCTTCTGCATCTGCCTTACAAAGTGGGCACACACGGTCGCTTTCTCGTAAGTTCTCATAGAATCCCGTCTCTAGCCTTGAAGCCTCTAGCCACATCTAAATTTCGAAAAAGCTGATCGATGACATAAAGGTTATATAAGCTGACAATACACAATACTCTGATGTTAACAGCTTATACGTTTTTAACTTGTTGCCACCATTACCACTTGGTCCTGTGACTCGATTTATTTTAAGTTTCCATTCTTCAATGTGTTTGATCATCAAATAATCAACAACAGAATTAATGAAAACAACCTTAAATGGTTTAAAATTAGTATCAGAAGATCGTGGATGGATGTTTTTAAAACTCGATTTAACATAGTAAAACCAGTTTTTACAAGATGTGTTAGCCTTATTACAGGCCCAAATAAAAATACGCTTATTCAATCTAAAGTATTGCGATACCAGTGGTTGCAAATACATTTCCACTGTTTAATGAAAGCAGATTTCCAAGCCATATCACCAGAGACAGCAGCCGTTGGAGTATATTTCCCCGTGCCCAGGTAAAAACGTATTGCTCAATTGTGTACTGCATTAATGCATGAATAAGATTTGTAACCCCAAATAACAGCGCCATAAGAAACAAGGACCAAACTAACGAGTCATATAATTTAGAATATACATCATATGGCATACCACCTAAACACTTATATTTTGCAATTAGCAAACCCAAAGCACGACTCGCGCTGTGAGCGACTACCTATGTAATACTGCATTTATATCCACAAATGAACGACAGAATAAAGCGGATACCGCAAAAAAATGCAATACGCCCGAACGTCACGTGCATCATGTGTTTTCTTTGTTTATTGAAGTATTACCATCCTGTAAAGATACAATCTCATTAAAATCAGACCCTTTATCATGCTACGATAATTTACACTACTAGGATCTGACAAGGCTCCATTGCATGTCACGTCAGATTGACCTTACGGTTAGCCAATCAGATTTCAGCCTATAAAATTGTTTGGTATATACTGCTTTATTGCGCATGTCGCGTTTCAGTAAAACTTCGTGGAGCAGTCTACGCTCGGTATTGAAAGAGGCAATGTCCGTAACATTTAGCTTATAAAACACAATACATGTTGACAAACATAATACACCAACCACTATTGAATATTTACTGACGGAATTTAATAGCGGTACAATTTTTTTACCGATTCGTGGGATTGAACCCAAACTAAAATGACACTCGCGGGTCAACAGTCGAGAGCACTATCTACTGAGCTAAGCGGGCCAGATGTAGTAAGATTTACTATTTAGAGTACTAATGCCGTAATAATGTCGGTGGAGTATATATTTTTAAAACACACATGGCAGCGCCCATGATTTTCTTCGTATCTTGATATAAAACATGCCACTTAGTGCATTTCTTTGAATGTTTCGTGCAATCCACAGCAATAACACACGAAGACTTTATCTTTATTCTGATATAGATCTATGTGTTTTATGTGGATTTTCTTTTGTTCAATTCATTTGAACGTCATTTGAAGTGCATAGGGAAATTCAATCAAGTAGTTTCAGAGGAGTAGTCGCCACAAGTTCTTCCTATATAACTCTATGTAAACAAAGATGGACGCTGGCGGCCATGTTTGACATCCAATCAAAATTAACTTTGGTTAGGACCAACTACATGTCATGGCAGTCATTGTGGTAAAGGTTCCAAATCAATATCACTTATGGTTTTTGTGAGGTAGTCGCCAGAAATTCGTATTTTTAAAATCCGTTTTTGGCTGTGGCGGCCATCTTGAATTTCAGAGAATTAGTCGCCACAAAAGAAGTTTACGGAATGACAGACAGACGGACGGACGGCGCACAACGGCATAAGCTCTGCTGATCTGTGATCAGTAGAGCTAAAAAATGGCAGTGACCAAATCATTTTTGTGAGTTGAAAATATTTGCACATGCAAAAATAAAAGCAAGTTGGTAAAAAAGTTAAATTCTACCCCCGTTATAAGAGTGGCTCATTCATGATATAGATGAAGTAAATAAAGACAAGAATGAGTAATGCTTCCCAGTGAAATAGTGGATTGTATGGTTAGAATAAACCTTATATTCTCATTGTTTATATTTTCACAGTGAGAATATAACTTATATTCTCACTGCTGGAAAAAATGGAACTAGTTTTTTCTACATTTGCTTATAACAGTCATAATAAAGTTTAGACTCTATTCTATGCGCGCTAAATATATGTAAATTGCCTCACGCGCTGGCGTTACTATATTTATCCGCGAATATGTTAAAGGGGAACTGTCGGAATAAAACGTATTTTCAGCTTGAAATAGTTTGGTAGTGTTGCATGATAAAAAGTATATAATAAATAGAATATTTGTTGGTTTGTCCTGAATATAGGTTTTATTTTCATCTCGAAGTGTGAAAACTAATATTTTCACGAGTTTTCACTCGAGAAAATATCAGTTTTCTCACTTCTCGATGAAAATAAGTCCTATATTCACTCCAAACCAACAAATATCCTCTATATATCTAGCCCTTAGCCTCGTCCGTCGGATGGGGACGTAAACCGGGCGGTCCCGTGTATCGGTCTATCCTCCGAGCACTTTAAAGAACCATCGGAATCTATTCGATAATAAGAGTAGGACACGGTTCCCGGATTCATATGTATCCTTCCCCTGTCTCTAGGGCTGCTCTAAATAACCTATACTGTGTTGATGAGCCGTTAAACAACATTCAGCTATATATCTAATTAATGTAAGTATTCAAAATAGCTTTCTTAATTAACAAATAATACTTTTTCAGAATGAAAAAATGTACATGGAAAACGACCAGCCAAACATAAAGGTATATACAGAGGAAAACACCGAAGATATGAGTAACATGAGTTTACATTTCAAAGCCACCCTAAACATGCTAAATCAATTATTTTGTTCATAACTTGCCATAAGATAAAATGTTGTGCAATTTAAATTATGTTTAAAGGGACACATGTCAATCTTGAAGTTTTGCAATAAGCGTCTCCATTTATATATCCAGTATCATTTTGACTTTAAACCTGCTTGCATATCATTAAATAAAATTTCGAGCTTTCACTTTTTCGTCCGTACTCTAGCATAAGTATTCATATATTATTGTTGCAATATTATCAAAAGTTAAAATCAGCAAAAATTATTTGCTTTATACTATATTCGTAATTAATATTAATGATTGAACAATTTATGAAAGAGATGCAGAAAAACTAGCGGGTTGCCGTGAGTTTTTAAAAAATCAATCTTCACAAGTTTGAAAACGCACAACAAACGGGAAAATGTTTTTGCAAACAAACGCTTAAAACGTGTTTGAAACGAGCATTTTACGGAAAAATTGGTAATAAAACGATTCTATAACTGCACAAAGTGGGCCATAAGCTTTTAATTTGATGTAGGGCCTTTAAATTCATAAGTACTGAGAGTCTTCTGGAAACCTTATATTTTTCGGAATAAACAGAAATGTCGCCCAGTAATTGACAAATGCCCTCAAAAAGGTTTACTTAAAGAACGGACATATGTTTCCAGTCGCCAAGCTACTTTTAGCAGACCGCAGACCAGCGCCGAAAACTGATTCTCTATGTTCTCTTTATCCCCAAAATGTCTCCCCAAACTCAGAGGAATTAGTCAGAGTGAACCATTTTACATTGTATTTTTAAGAAAAATCACGTGGAGCATTTTCCCAGACCCCCATCCCTGTAACACTACATCCTTGCCATTGTACTTAACCTAATAACAGTTTATAAATGTAACACAATTAGAGTTAAAATACACTCCTCTTATAACTGATTTTTCAATGGGAGTTTCCTAATACTGTCCGTTAGTTGTTGGTTAATCATCTGAACACCTGTTATTGTTTACTTGCTCTAAACTAAACTATGAATTCTGTGAGTTAAGAGGTATTGCCATATTAGGGGAGACCATTCGCCGAAAGGTCTTGTGGGTAATGTATCCATACAATGAGGTAATCACCATGGCGTTAACCTGTAGCTACACAGGTCGATGTCCATATGTGAGGCATGACTAACTGTCGAAAAGTAATATGGGTAATCTTCAAGTATAAAAAGCGGGTTCTTCTAAGACTGTGAAGTCTAGTACACGGTGGGGAATCAAAGGCACCATAACGCTATTGTTATGCGTTAAAATTGTCATCGTGCATTTTCCGTTACGGTGCCCAGCGCAGAAATTGTCGTCAAAAGGTGAGTGTGAAATTGTGTTGTTTTTTATCAAGACGTTTTATGTCCAATTCCCCAAAATCGGGGAATGTCATTCCGGACAAATATGTCCAACCTTTATTTTGAAAGCAAAATAATTGAAAAAATGCCAAAATCTAATCGTCTAGAGCGTTTGGACTTTGCAAGAGTTCATTGTTGATTTGTCAATATCAGAATTTTGTGACCATTCTTCAACGATCTACAGGTCTACGCTAATATTTGACCTTCATACAACTGTGTAATGGACATGCGGTCTTCGCATTATGGTGCCTTTTATTCCCCACCGTGTAGTAGTTCCCCAGTCGTGAAGCCTAATACTTCCTCGGTTGGAAGGCCTAGTGCTTCTCCAACTAGGGAGCACAAGGACCAGCCAAAGGTGTCTAACGGCCCTATTGAGTTGCATAACAAATTCGAACAGCTCATGGACATTACAGAGCCAGCAGCTGCACTGCCACTGAAAAGTTAGTTCAGGTGCCACTTCAGCTGACTTCTTCCAGGGAGGAGGATTCATCAGTGGAGATGTCGCTGCTTGAGTCTCCTAAGACCTCTCCTAAATATAAGGCCAAAAATAAAATTAAAATTAAAAGTCGCCTTAGCGCTAAAAATGGGTAAAACTAATAAGATCATTCAATGGAATTGTCGAGGTTTGAAACCAAATTATGATCAAATCAGCTTAATTTTAAATGAACACAACCCTATTGCCTTTTGTCTTCAAGAAACAGTCTTGAAGACAAGTGATAAGGTATCTTTTAATCATATTTGAGATACCGGGGACAAGGCGACTGGTGGAGTTTCGATAATCGTTAATCGAAACATTCCTCACAGACCTGTTGCGTTGAAAACAAATTTGCAAGCTATTGCGGTCTGTGTTACTAGGCACAGAGTCATAACAATATGTTCCTTATATTTACCACCTAGTTCTTCACTAGACCCTAAAGATCTAAATCACCTAGTTGCACAATTGCCATCACCTTTTATACTCTTGGGCGATTTTAATGCACACAACTACATCTGGGGTTGTAAAGATATAAACGATAAAGTTAAGAAAATTGAGGATTTCTTAGCCAAAAACAATTTGTGTCTTTTTAATAATAAGTCACATTACTTATTTACTTATTGCCCTCCACTTCTCGAAAAAACGCAACGATGGAAACTTCGAAAGGCTGATTGGACTACGTTTCAATCTCTTTGCGAGGAACAATTGAAGCCTTCCGTTTTCGAGGATGTCGAAGACGCAACTGCTCTTTTTACCAAAACTTTTCACGATATAGCTGATCAAACTATTCCAAAAACCTCGGCAAATCCTAAACGCCCACATAAACCATGGTACGACGATGACTGCAAAAAGGCAGTCAACGATCGTAAAGCTGCATTAAATAATTCTAACTTGCGGCCAACTCAAACAAATTTAGATAACTTTAGAGTTTTCCGTGCGAAAGCCCGTCGTTCTATTAAGGATAGCAAGAGGAAATCCTGGAGATCTTGCGTCTCTAGGCTGAATTCTCGCTAATCTCTTAAGAAGACATGGGACATGGTCCGGAAAATAAGCGGTAAAGGTAATTCTAGTTCTGTAAATCATCTTAAAACAGATAATGGAGATATAATGTCTGTCAAAGATATTACAAACACTTTGGCAGAAACTTTTTAAAAAAAATCTTTTTCTGAAAATTGTCAGCCAAATGTTCTGAAAAATAAGAACCTAAAAGAACAGAAGAAGCTGAACTTAAAGTCGAAAAACTTGGAGAAATACAATAAACTATTCACTCTCAAATAACTCCGAGAGTCCCTTAAAAAGGCTGATGATACATCAGCTGGTCCTGATGATATCCATTATCAATTACTAAAACATTTACCTGAATCCCGTCTCTCTACCCTTCTTGATATATTTAATAAGGTTTGGGTGACGGGAAACTTCCCCGATTCTTGGCGGGAAGCAATCGTTATTCCAATCCCCAAACCTGGAAAGGATCATACGGACCCAATAAATTATCGCCCAATCGCTTTAACGGGTTGTATATGTAAAACCATGGAATGAATGATTAATGAAAGACTCGTTTGGTACCTGGAGTCCAACAAACTGATAACAAAGTATCAAAGTGGATTCCGGCGCCAACGAGGCACAACAGACAAGCTCATACGATTTGAATCGTTTATTAGGGAAGCTTTCATAAAAAAAGAACATCTAGTCGCTGTATTTTTGACTTGGAGAAAGCTTATGATACTGCATGGAAGTGCGGTATTATGAATGATCTTCATGACCTTGGTCTTAGAGGCCGATTATCCATTTTTATAGAGAAATTCTTAGATGATAGACAGTTTCGTGTCCGAATGGGTTCAACCCTCTCTGACATTCATGAACAGGAGATGGGTGTGCCGCAGGGCAGCATACTCTCTGTCACCCTTTTTAATATAAAAATTAATAGTATAGTTAAATGCATCAATCCTGGTGTGGATTGCTCTCTATATGTTGACGACTTTGTTATATGTTATCGTGCAAAAAACATGAACACTATTGAGAGACAACTTCAACAATGTCTCAATAAACTTCAGACCTGGTCTGATGAAAATGGTTTTAAATTCTCTAAATCTAAAACTAATTGTTTGCATTTTTGTCAACTACGTAAACATCATGAAGACCCTCATCTAACACTGGATGGCTCACCAATACCAGTAGTGGATGAGACAAAATTCCTTGATCTTATTTTCGACCGTAAATTAACGTTTATACCACACCTTAAATACTTGAAGGCCAAGTGCCTTAAAGCTCTTAATTTACTTAAAGTTGTTGCAAACACTAACTGGGGAGCGGATCGTAAAGTCCTCTCGCGACTTTACAGATCTCATATCAGATCCAAGCTGGACTATGGCTCGATAGTATATGGATCGACTCGCAAGTCGTACTTGCAGATGCTCGATCCTATCATAATCAAGGATTACGACTCGCCTAAGGTGCCTTTCGTACATCACCAGCCGAAAGTCTATATGTTGAAGCTAATGAACCATCGCTGTCTCATAGACGGGACAAATTAGCCCTTCAATACGCCATTAAATTAAAGTCTAACCCTTCAAACCCAACTTTCGATAATGTTTTTAATCCAAAATTAAGAGACACTGAAATCGACCTAAATTTAATTGCCAAGTACAAAGTACCACTTTGGAAACACCAACAATTATTTTTGATCTTTGTTATAGTAACAAATCCAGTACAGACCCTACTGTCTTTCAAAGCAAATTTAATGAAATTAAATCGAAATACAGTAACTTTCAACATATATACACAGATGGTTCTAAAGATGGAGATAAGGTAGCTGCAGCAGCTGTTATTCACAAACACAGCATAAAGAGCCGCCTGCCTGACAAGACCTCTATATTTTCAGCTGATGAACTTGCCTTAAATTATATTCAGGAATCTGATGATGATCATTTTGTAATATTTTCTGATTCCCTTTCATCTCTTCAAGCACTGGGTAATATGAAACATGATAACCCAGTTGTGCTTCAACTTTTAGAAAAGTACAATTCTCTTATAATTGATAATGCTATTATTTTCTGCTGGCTTCCAAGCCATGTAGGAATACGTGGTAATGATAGAGCTGATAGTGTTGCTAAGGCAGCATTAGATTTACATATATCTAATACCAAATTACCTTATACTGATTTTAAAAGTTGTATTAACACATATATCCGTTACTCTTGGCAAACCGCTTGGGATTTGTCAGTTAACAATAAACTCCATTCAATTAAACCGTTACTCGGAGAATGGCGTTCTTCTAGTAGACCCATTCGTCGAGAGGAAGTTGTCCTAGCCCGGTGCAGAATAGGGCATACACGTTATACTCATTCATATTTATTACAAAGTGAGCAATTACCAGAATGTATACCCTGCTTTGCACCGTTAACGGTCAAACACATATTGCTGGAATGTGTAGACTCTGATCCTATGCGTCAAAGGTACTACAATGTTAATACTATGACCGAGTTATTTAATACTGTAGATTTTAGTCTAGTTTAAGATTTCCTGAAGGAAGTCAGACTATATAAATCATTATAATATGTTCTTGTATATATTTACTTCTTTATATTTACTTCTTTATAGCAGTCGGTAGCGCGGCGGATTTGTAACCGGAGGCCCCGGGTTCAATCCTCCGTGGTGCCACTGAGTTCCGTCGGTGTGTTCTTGGGCAAGACACTTTTCCTTAGCCTAGTCCGTCGGATGGGGACGTAAACCGGGCGGTCCCGTGTATCGGTCTATCAACCGAGCACGTTAAAGAACCATAGGAATCTATTCGATAATAAGAGTAGGGCAGGTTCCCGGATTCCTATGTATCCTTCCCCTCTCTCTGGGGCGGCTCTAAATAACCTGTACTGTGTTGATGAGCCGTTAAACAACATTCAATTACTTCTTTATATACCCGTTTTTGGGCATTTGTTGATTTACATATATAGTTTATATTACTACCATATCATCCCTTATTTGTAAATAGTTTTTATCTTTATATATTTACATTAATTTTTAATTAATCCTTCATTTCATCATCTTTTATCAGTTTTTTGCGCACAATATGACCTATTTATGTGTCGACGTGCCGTAAAACACCACTCATTCATTCATTCAAGTATAATACTGAGCGCACGGAAAGTCTAGTAGAGAGTCGAGAGTCTAGAGACGGTGGTAACAGATTGGAGAGTCAGTCGATCTTGTAAGATGGATCCCCGCAGTCTAATGAATGAATGAATGAATGGTGTTTTACGGCACGTCGACACATAAATAGGTCATATTGTGCGCAAAAACTGACGAAAGATGAAGAAATGAGGGATTAATTAAAAATTAATGTAAATATATCAAGATAAAACTATTAAAAAATAAGGGATGATATGTTAGTAATATAAACTACCCCGCAGTCTAAGACAGGGTGTGGGATAATTTAAACTATACTATGGAAGCCAGTTTTTTTGTCCCTGGTTTTCTTAAATGTTTTTGTACTGCATCTATCATTATTCCCCCACTGGAAAGGGGATATATTTGGGCATACCCATGTGGAGGAATACAACAACTGACTGTCAACTTCATATATAGATCCATAGGAGCGTCATTTGTATTTTCAGGTATCAATATCCCCATATTTGTAATGAGTTATATATATGTATTCCCTACCGCAGGGAGTTCCTTTTTTCTAATCCTTGGGTATGTCTACCACGTCACTCTCTCGATCCGACTCCTGATGATTTGAAACTATAGGTTTTAGTCTTGTTTTAGATTTCCTGAAAGAAATCAGACTATATAAATCATTATAATATGTTCTTATATATATATATATACTTATACCCGTTGACGGGCATTTATTGATGTACATATATAGTTTATATTACTACCATATCATCTCTTATTTGTAAATAGTTTGATCTTTATATATTTACATTATTTTTTAATTACTACTTCATTTCGTCATCTTTCATCAGTTTTTGCGCACAATATGACCTTTCGTGACAAAAATGCCGTAAAAACATTCATTCATTCATTTCAAACTTAATATACACATAACAACTGATGAACTTATGTCCCTGTACATCACCCATCATTTATTTTAGAATTTTGGCCCTTGGTTTGACTTAGAATTTTTCACTCTAATATTGAAAATGACCTGTTAATACATTCATTTTGTTCTCAAACATTTTCGAATTGATTGTTCCCAAACTTCATGTGCACATAACAACTGATGAAAATATGTCCCGTATTGCCAGTGCCGTTACATTTAGCATTGCTAAACAACCTCTACCAAAAGTTGTTGTTCCTTCAAAAAAAAAAAGACACTTTGGCAGAAACTTTTTCTAAAAACTCTTCTTCTGAAAATTGTCAACCACTTTCTAAAAAATAAGACACTAAAAGAACAGAAGAAGCTGAATTTCAAATCGAAAAATTTGGATAAATACAATAAACTGTTCACTCTCAAAGAACTTCGAGAATCCTTTTAAAATGCTCATGATACATCAGCTGGTCCTGATGATATCCATTATCCATTACTACAACATTTACCTCAAAACCTGTCTCTCTACACTTCTTGATATATTTAATAAAGTTTGGGTGACAGAAAACTTCCCCGATTCTATAAAGTACTTTTACAACTTTATATATCTCTTATCAGATCCAAGCTGGACTACGGCTCAATAGTATACGGATCGACTCGCAAGTCATACTTGCAGATGCTCGATCTTATACATAATCTAGGATTACGACTCACCTTAGGTGCCTTTCGTACATCACCAGCCGAAAGTCTATATGTTGAAGCTAATGAACCATCACTGTCTCATAGACGGGACAGGTTAGCCCTTCAATATGCTTCAAACCCCACTTTCGATAATGTTTTAATCCTAGTTATGAACCTCTTTTTGATCGAAAACCGAAGGCCATTCGACCATTTGGTCTTCGTATTAAACCAAAACTAAGAGACACTGAAATCGACCTAAATGTGATTGCCAAGTACAGAGTACCACAAATTCCACCGTGGACTTTGAACACACCAACAATTATTTTTGATCTGTGTAATAGTAACAAATCCAGTAAAGACCCTAGTGTCTTTCAAAGCAAATTTAATGAATTAAATAGAAATACAGTAACTTTCAACATATATACACAGATGGTTATAAAGATAGAGAAAAGGTAGCTGCAGCAGCTGTTGCTCACAAACACAGCATAATGAGCCGGCTTCAATTGCCTTAAATTATATTCAGGAATCTGATGATGACCATATTTTGTAATATTTTCTGATTCCCTTTCATCTCTTCAAGCACTGAGTAATATGAAACAAGATAACCCAGTTGTGCTTCAACTTTTAGAAAAGTGCAATTATCATATAGTTCATACTGTTATTATTTTCTGCTAGCTTCCAAACCATGTAGAAATACGTGATAATGATAGAGCTGATAGTGCTGCTAATGCAGCATTAGGTTTACATATATAAAATGCTAAATTACCTTATACTGATTTCAAAAGTTGTATTAACTCATTTATTCGTAACTCTTGGCAAGCCGCTTGGGATTTGTCTGTTAACAATAAACTCCATTCAATAAAACCGTTACTTGGAAAATGGCGTTCTTCTAGTAGCCCCATTCGTCGAGAAGAAGTTGTCATAGCCCGGTGCAGGATAGGGCATACACGTAATTCTCATTCATATTTATTACAAGCTGAGTTATTACCAGCATGTATACCCTGCTTTGCACCGTTAACGGTCAAATTAACGGTCAAACACATCTTGTTGGAATGTGTAGACTTTGCCTACTTTGCCACTGACCGTTCCAAGGCGGTAGCCCTATTGTCAACCCTTTTGTGTTTGTGATGTCGTTTGCATTTTTTATTACCTTTGCCTTTTCGTTTGTCTGTTTGCGTGTTTGTTTTTGTGTTTTGTGGTTGACTGTCGTCCTTGAATGCTGCTTTCCCTGTCCGATATTTTTATCCTTCTTTGAGCCTATGCGTCAAAGGTACTACAATGTTAATACTATCAAAGAGTTATTTGATACTATAGAGTTTAGTCTTGTGTTGGATTTCCTAAAAGAAATCAGACTATATAAATCATTATAATGTGTTCTTATATATATTTACTTGTTTATATACCCGTTGACGGGCATTTGTTGATTTACATATTATATAGTTTATATTACTACCATATCATCCCTTATTTTTTAATAGTTTTATCTTAATATATTTTAATTAATTTTTAATTACTACTTAGTTTTTCATCTTTCGTCGGTTTGTGCGCACAATATGACCTATGTATGTGTCGACGTGCCGGAAAACACCATTCATTCATTCATTCATGTGAAAGCATCATTTCCTGTTCGACATTTTACTTATTTTTAATTACACATGGTAGCAGTGAAAAGTTTATCTCTGTTGTTGCACACGCTAACGCACACGCATCCTTAATTGTGAACACTGTATTTCTGTGCTGATGTGTACTTCTAGCACGTTGTGCTACAAAGGTGAATATATAATCGATACGTAACGCATGTCAAGGATTTGACCAGATCGAAGCGAGATCGCCCACCTTCATTCATAAAAGAACTGATGGTAAACATTGGGAAGAAAGTGTCTTGTAAAAAAGAACGGTCGTGGCGTGTTTACGTCTTCCTAACAACATTTTTATTTCAATATGTTTTTAACACCCGTGACTTGATCGGTTATTATGTTAAACGTTGTTCCCACAACCCGGATATATTGCTATTTTCCCTCGTCAGCTATTTAACGCTTTCGTAAAATATTGCTTGTATTCATCTTTGTAGTTGTTGTTTGTTTCTGTGCGCGTTTGTGGTTGACTGTGGTCCTTGAATGCTAAATTTTCTGTTCGATTTTTATATCTAATCTCTGTGTGTAATATTAAGCGATTATCGATATGAATATTCTTTCACTGAGAAATCCCAATCTTTCACCTATAGAAATGTAATAAAAGTTTTTCACACAAGTCTTGGCCAGTCCACATAGTATCATTGTCTAAATTGCCGTTAGTAAAACATGCTTTAATATTGTTATACGCCAAATATGAAGTTGAATATATATTGCCTATTAATGCTGCTATGGCATGTCAAACGTTGCATTATTCGATATTTTTATATTTATATTCAATATGGTTTCATTTATATTGTATATTTTCTCATTTGTATTCTATAATTGTCAATTTGTATTTTATATTTTCATTTGTATTCTATAATTGTCAATTTGTATTGTATATATTTCATTTGCATTCGATTATTGTCTATTTATATTTTATATTTTGCATTTATATTGTAAAAATTATCCTTTATATTCTATCTGTTACATTTGTGTTCTATAATTTCTACATTTATATTCGATATAATTTGAATCATGGGATTTGTTTATTTACTTTGTTACGAAGGATTTCATTGGACAGAGCAAATTTCAAATTCAATATGGCCGCGCCCTGTAAACAGTCATATGTTAACGCGACTTCACGCTAAGGTAATAAATAAACACATTTTTGATGGTCACGTAAGTGTCTCATACCTTTTAGTTGAACGGGAACATATTGAAATATTGCGAAAGTGATTCGGGTTGTGATTTTTTTATGATTCTGACATTATTAGTTGTTGCTTTGTCGCAGGACAATGCCAATACAAAAAACATCACATCGTTGACGTTGGCAGACTACCAGGCCAGTACAACCCGTGCTCTGTGCCTCCTGCAGTACGGATGCAGTTCCATGGTTGCCCTAGGCCACCACAGGCAGGTGGCAATACCTTACACTGGTGGCACTCAAGGCCTTGCTCGGTCATATTGTCACCAGTCTCATTTATTTACGTCTTTAGGTGCTTTTTTGACATACGGACGTTTATAGATGCACCCTAGTCGGAGGATATCAAAACATCGTCTTACCATTCGTAGATGTGTATTTTATGCACTAATTGTCACCAGTGATCCAGGCGGGCAACATTGCTCTGGGTCATTATACCATCGGTGACCCAGCGGACTACAAGCCTTCTTTTGGGTCACCATGCTGCGAGCCGACTGCACCTCTGGGTCATTTTACCATCGTTGACCCAGCAGACTATAAGCCTTGCTTTGGGCCACCATGCTGCAATTGCCCTCGTTGGAAGATATCAACATAATGCGGTACCAGGGTTGGTTACATTACTGCCCTAGGCCACCGGTGACCTCAGGCAGGCGGCAATACCTTGGACTGGGTCTTGACCCGGGTGGCACTAAAATTGTGCGGTACCAGGATTGGCTACATATCGGTTATCGGCAATCGGTTATAATTCACAATCGATCATTGGTTATAATCTGTTGGATAAACCAGCTTCTGATCGGTTGTAATCTGTTTGCCAATAGTAAGAATTAATAGAGCCTTATTTCAGAAAATTATAGCATAGTATTTCCTGGTAATAAACAACAATGTATTATTTTTTCTTTTTATCGCTCATTTATGTTTTGCATTAGTTTATTGTTCATCCTACGCTAAAGTTAATGAGCATTATTCATCAGATAATTGTAAATTCAATAGAATTTTGTTTATTTTCATTTCCAAATATCATTTTATACACATTTCTGATTAATCTATTGTAGACTTTCATAATTGATTATCTTAATCGAATGCCCAAGTTGCCGATCATCGGTTACAATCGATTAATCGATACATCACTAGCTACGGTACATAACCGTGCCCTAGGCCACAGGTGCCCCCAGGCGGGCGGCGAAACCTTACACTGGGTCGTGCCACCAGTGACCTGGGTGGCACTCAAGGCCTTGCTCAGTCATCATGCCCAGGCGGTCTACACAACCTTGCTCTTGGTCATCATGCTGCGGATCGTGTTGTCCTTGTTCCAGCTGCTTGTTCGTTGGGATGAACCAAATTAAAAATATATACAGGGCTGGAACTCTACATGGGCATCACTCCGGGGATGTATGCTGACGACAAGCAATGCCTGAATGTATCCAGTGAGCTGGAGGAGATGGTCTCTGTAGGTTGGGCATTCCAGTCTGATGGAATGGGGAAGACAAAGTTGTTGAGTCCGCGGTTGCTGATTCTTTCTTGGAACAGACAGACCTGACCACGTGTCCATCTGTCATTTGCTTGTAGGTTGATGAACATCATGGTCAGGCGGATGTTGTGGCAGCGGGTCTCTAGGCTTTTCCATTCCATGTCCTCGAGCACAGGGTTCGCACAGGTCTGGAAAAGTCATGGAATGTGGCCTTTGACCTGGAAAACTCATGGAAATCTGTTTTGGTAGTTTTCATCATGGAAAAGTACTAGAATTTCAAAAAAACTCCTCGAGATTGTGCAAATTGTCCTGGAATTTCATAAATGTAGAAAAAAATAATTAAGAAAGCTAGGTTTTGTAAAAAAACATAAAGGAACACGAAAAAAAAAGTTTGTTTTGTTGAAATCGCTACTTCTTTTGGGTACGAATTGGTTGGAGTCCATTACGTGAGAGAGTCTCCGTGGCCGAATGGTAAACGACGTTGCGTGTTCGCGTCCCACTGGGAGCTGAGTAACTGGGGAAGTGTCGTTTCTTACGGATGGTGGGAGGTGTACAGTACCATTACGTCAGAGCGTCTCCGTGGCCGAATGGTTAACGACGTTGCGTTGTAAACCTTCGCCTCTCAGCTGCGGGTTCGAATCCCACTGGGAGCTGAGTAAGTTAGGAAGTGTCGATTCTTACGGATGGCGGGAGGTGTACAGTACTGCCCAGGAAAAGTGGGTGGTCCGCCTCCACCACAAAAAAATCGACCATCATATATAACCTTACATGTGTTGAAAATGACGTAAAATACCATACAAAAAAAACATTACGTGAGTGAGATTAAATGTCAGTGGATCGTCATTTTTAACACCGGTGCACATATGCGGCTTACTCTTAGTACCATTATCGTTGTGCGAAATGGGAGAGTCTAAAGTACCGTGGGTTTTTTATTCTATTCCATTCTGTTTTGCCCGTGATTTTTTTTTATATTGGGATGACGTCATTGCTTTCTGCGCATAATCAAAGCCATTTTGTTTTCTGCCGATAGATGTAATTAGTTAGATTTATGTGTAACTTTCTTAACCTATAATATATTTCCAGGAGATCAAAATCAGTTTATTGGTAAGTTTATCAGTTTGAACTGGTTCAGAAAAGCCTGGTCTATGAATCTGCTTTACATATTTGCAACTATGTTTGCTGTTCAAATCATTAAGCCTAGTAAATTCATCATTTCACACCAAGTTGTTTCGCTCCTTTTTGTTTCATACCACAAACATTAGAATGTACAAAGTGCCCCGTGATTCTGAGAAACTAGTTTGAGATGCAGCAATGAAAAATACCACATGCCATTACAAGTGATCTGATCCTGGCGGCAGGCAAGTGGATATTTCTGTGTAGCATGGGTTTATGAACGTTTCAGTTATTGTGGAGTGGTGGGGGGTGAGACCTGTGGACCAGATTCTCCCTCATATCATTATTTGAAAGACCGTGGACTCTTAACATAGTCATTATATCATTATCTAAGCCTAAGAAGTAAATTGAAATGTTGTTTAATGGCTCATCAACGCAGTATAGGTTATTAAGAGCCGCCCCAGAGAAAGGGAAAGGATACATAGGAATCCGGGAACTGGCCCTACAGTTATTATCAAATAAATTCCTATGTTTTTTTAACGTGCTCGGATGATAGACCTGTACACGGGAAGGGAAAGTGTCTTGCCCAAGAACACACCAAGGAAACTCCGGGGCACTAAGGAGGATTAAACCGTCGGCCTCCGGTTACAAATCCGCCGCGCTACTGACTGCGCCACGCGTGGGCTGACATTGATCTCATATCATTATCTAAGAGGCTTATGGACTCCAACATAGTCTTTATATCATTATGTTGGAGGCCTGTGGACTCTGACATGCCTGTGGACTCTGACATAGTCCTCATAGCATTATCTTAGAAGCCCGTGGACTCCGACATGTTCCTTATATCGTTATATTGGAGGCCCTTAGAGACTCAAACATAGTCCTCATAGCATTATTTTAGAGGCCCGTGAACTGACTCCCATCCGACATAGTCCTTATATCATTATATTGGAGGCCTGTGGACTCTGACATAGACCTCATAGACCTCATATTATCTTAGAGGCACGTGGACTTCATATAGTCCTTATATCATTAACTTAGAGCCCCATGGGCTCTGACATCAAGACTTCGTAGCATTCACTTAGAGGCCTTTGGACTCTGAATAGTCCTCATTGTATTATCTTAGAGGCCTGTGGACTCCAACATAGTCCTTATATCATTATATTGGAGGCCCGTGGACTCATACATAACATAGTCTTTATATCATTAGGTTGGGGGCCCGTGAACTCTGACATAGTCCTCATATCATTATCCTAGAGGCCCGTGGACTCCGACATAGTCCTTATATCATTATCTTAGAAGTACGTGGACTCTGACATAGGCCTCATAGCATTATCTTAAAGTCTTTATATCATTAGGTTGGGGGCCCGTGGACTCTGACATACTAGTCCTCATATCATTATCCTAGAGGCAGTGAACTTCGACATAGTCCTTATATTATTATCTTAAAGGCCCGTGGACTCCAACATAGTCCTTATATCATTATATTGGAGACCCGTGGACTCTGACATAGTCCTCATATCATTATCTTGGAGGCCCGTGGACTCCGACATAGTTCTTATGTCGTTATATTGGAGGCCCTTAGAGACTCAAACATAGTCCTCATAGCATTATTTTAGAGGCCCACGTCTTTGGGTGGAAGACCCAGGTTCAAATCCTGGTGGGAGATGTTTTGACAAAGAGTTGGATTAAGTAAGCATTTCTAAATTTTGGATATAAATCAATGTACAATGGTACCAAAATCGAAATGATACATTTTGGATATAAAGTCAGTCGGTTAGAGCGTCGTCTATTATGTGTCTACTGAACCACAGATTCAGGGTTCGAGCCTTATATAAGGCAACATTTTTTAATTTGGCATTTGAGTATATCAAATGAGTAAAGCGCAAACCCAGGGTCCTGTTTCATAATTATGTGTATAGTAATCTTTGCTAAAGGACCAAACTTGGTATGTGGATACATCTTGGGATAGCGGTGTGTCACATACCAAAATAAGGTCACCATGACCTTGACCTGTGACCTTTGTCATAGAAAATGCTTTTCCGGACTGTATTTTCAATACTATAACACTTAGAAATACCAAACTTGGGATGTGTATACATCTTGGGATAGCAGTGTCGCGTTCCAAAATAAGGTCACTGTGACCTTGACCTGTGACCTCTGTCATAGAAAATGCTTGTCCGGACCGTATTTTCAATACTATAACACTTATAGATACCAAACTTGGTATGTGAATAGATCTTTGGATAGCGGATGTGTCGCCTACCAATACAATGTCATTGTGACCTTGACCTGTGACCTCCGTCATAGAAAATGCTTGTCCGGACCGTATTTTCAATACTATAACACTTAGAGATACCAAACTTGATATGTGAATACATATTGGGATAGCGGTGTGTCGCGTACCAAAATATCTTGATCTTTGACCTCCATCATAGAAAATGTCTGGAAAATGTTTGTCTGGGCCGGTGGGGGACTATGGATTGCCCTGCAATTCTTGATGCTCTTGTTTTAAAAATTCTCGTACTACTCCTATTATTATTATTATACTAGATTTAAAGTTATAAACTATTACTCCAGGGGGCGTCCGTGGCCGAGTGGTTAACGTCTCTGACTTGAAATCACTTGCCCCTCACCGCTGAAGGTTCGATCCCTCAGGGGCCTAGGAATCTTTATGTGAGGAAGCTATCCAGCTGGCTTGCGGAACGTCGGTGGTTCTACCCAGGTGCCCGCCCGTGCACGAAAATTGCCCGGAGGGGCACCTGGGGTCTTCCTCCACCAATGGAAGCTGGAAAGTCGCCATATGACCTTGGCTGTTGGTGCGACTATAAAATCCAATTCAATAAACTATTACTCCAAGCTATTGGAGTAAAGTTCATACTGTTGAAAGTTAATAAAAAATAAATCATTAAATGTTCTCTTATATTGAAAATAAATAAAAAAATAAATCATAAATGTTCTCTTATACTGTACATTAACTTCCTCGTACATGGAGGGATTCCCAAATAACTTTGCACAAATGTTCACCATCATGAGACAATGACATGCAGTAAGTCACATTTGGAAGTTGAAGGTCAGAAATAAGTACAACAATGAATATATTGTGTCCGCTAGATGGGGGTGGGGTGGGGTGGGGGGGGGGGGGGGGGGGGGGGTCTGGACATGTTGCCCTGGGGCATCTAGTCCTATTGTATATATATGGAGTCAGGATTTAACTTAACTTCTTCATTGACCTTTTGTGTCGAAGAAAAGCGAGACATAAGGTTCACTTTGTCGTCAATCCGTCCGTCACGAAAATTTAACATTGGCTATAACTTTCTCGTTTCTTTCTATTTCTTCATCAAACTTTCAATATATAATCATGACAATATCCACATGACCATACTAAAATATAAAGGTCAAGGTCACACTGAAGGTCATTATATGGGTGAAATACTAATTGTTTTCTTCACGAAAACTTAACATTGGCTATAACTTCCTCATTTCTGGATATTTCTTCATCAAACTTTCAATGTTTACTCATCATGACAACATCAACATGACCATGCTAAACTATAAAGGTCAAGGTCACACTGAAGGTCAATATATGGGTTAAATAGTCATTTTTTCTTCTCCACGGAAACTTAACGTTGGCTTATACTTTCTCATTTCTTCATCAGACTTTCAATATATACTAACCATGACAAAATCCACATGACCATACTAAAATATAAAGGTCAAGGTCACACTGAAGGTCAATATATGGGTTAAATACTTTTTTTCTTCATGAAAACTTAACATTGGCTATAACTTCCTCATTTCTAGATATTTCTTCATCAAACTTTCAATGTATACTCATCATGACAACATCCACATGACAATGCTAAATTATAAAGGTCAAGGTCACACTGCTGAAGGTCAATATATGGGTTAAATAGGCATTTTTCTTCACGGAAACTTAACGTTGGCTTATACTTTCTCATTTCTTCATCAGACTTTCAATATATACCGGTATTCACCATGACAAAATCCACATGACCATACTAAAATATAAAGGTCAAGGTCACACTGAAGGTCATTATATGGGTTAAATACTCATTTTTTTCTTCATGAAAACTTAACATTGGCTATAACTTTCTCATTTCTTTATCTTTCTTCATCAAAGTTTCAATGTATACTCATTATGACAACATCTACATGACCATACTAAAATATAAAGGTCAAGGTCACACTGAAGGTCACATTTTTTTAATTTACTTTTTAATTGACAAGGCCCCAGAAGGCGACACACGTGCTCCAGAGAGCACCCATCTAGTTTAAATCAACTCTTACACTGATACAGTCTTATAACTCCAGACCCGGCTTTCACTAAACATCGCAGTATGATACAGTCTTATAACCCCAGACCCGGCTTTTACTAAACATCGCAGTATGGTACAGTCTTATAACCCCAGACCCGGCTTTCACTATACATCGCAGTATGATACAGTCTTATAACCCCAGACCTGACTTTCACTAAACATCGCAGTATGATAGTCTTATAACTCCAGACCGGCTGTCATTAAACATCGCAGTATGACTCCAGACCTTAACTCCGAGTAAAGGGTTAATTTAAAGCTCTGTATCCCTATTTTGCAAAGAATAATATAAAATTTCTTTGGCCTTTTTGAATAAGTCTACTCCAAGTTCATCACTGATATCAAGTGGGTCAACTAATGTTAATCTGTCAACTATGTCCGATGACAAGGAAGGCGTGACATTTGTTTCTACAGGTATTTCCTCATCAGATGATTCAACTTCTGAAGCTTCATTAGGATCCATTCCATATGTCATTAAATCATGTAAGTTGTCACAGAATTTTGCCTATCCCTACAAAATCATTCCATTAATTCACATCTTATATGGACTCCAGTTGTGCTCAGTACGCATGTTATGGTTATTATAAGCCTCTTGGAATTCAGTTAGGGCAGCATTAATCCGAGGTATAAATACATTATGAAGGCAAAATATGTCTATGTCATTGTCAATATTCAACTCAACTATACTCTCAAGGTAATAAAACAAAGAGTAGAATGTTTGAATCACAGAATAAAATACATCGCGCCACAATCGCTCGATGCGACAATTATGGACTGATCTTCCAGAAATAAAGTTGCCGCGGTTTGGTCCCTGTTGTTGTTCCATATACCTTGCAACGCAAACATTTTCAGATCCTTTATTTCCTCTCACTCTGGATGGTAAAGAAAATTTCTCTACAGCTTCTAGAAATAAATCTAGCACAGTAGCGGCTAAGTTGTTATTTGAGCATTGAAGAAAACTACAAGTCTACTAAACCCATCGATACCACCATGAGTAACAATTTTCCATCTTATGAGTTTATGATGGTCATCGATGTGCCATAGTGAATTTGGACTGGGAACACTGTAAGATCTCCTTAATGTAACTAAACCCCACCTTAGTGCTGAATTTACAGGATCAATAGTTCTTAAAATGGTCCGAACTCTTCTTTGCTGGACAATAATGCCATGAGACCGTAAATGTCCTATCATGAAGGAAACTCCAGTATGCGGGTGATGCTGATGTATGGTTTTCATGATGGTCATTAACTCTTCATCACTGATATCTGTGTATCTGTTAAAATTAAATTTTTCCTGCTTAAATCTCCTCCATAAAGTTGTTTTGATCACCAATTTTTTTTTTGCTATTTGGGTTAACTTGAAACCATGTTTCAATAAATAGGCTATTTGATAATAGTTTATTTATGCTCTAGGTCTACCTACATGTCCTGATCTCGATAGCTCGCCAGCCCCTATTACAACAGCTGTAACACTACTAGAAATAAAGGGGATATGGATGATTTCCCAGGTTTTCTTTAAAACTGTAAAACATTCTATAAACTTTGAATTGATTGTAACAAATCTGATGTGGAATGTTCTTGAAAAGATGGATGAGATTCAATATATGCCAATGTGTTCACAGCACCTCTTAATGCGTCTTGACAGTATTCAATGTCATTAAAAATGGCAAAGGCTTCATTCTCTTCACATACTGTTAGCAACTCTTGGAGTCCTTGGAAGAAAGCAAAAAAAAAACATTATGTATCCTAGAAACTCCTAATACCTGCCCATTAAAATATTTCTCAGTTATCCCACCAGATACCTAGATAAAATGTGTGAATAGCTATTAAATTAAAAAATATGACGTATTCAGACGTAAATGTATTTTATGTCTATGACGTATTTAATAAATTCGATATGACAAGTGCACACAAATTAATTCCAAATGTTAAGGTCTATTAAAATGAACTATTAAGGCATTGTTATCCTTTAACTGTCTCCGAAACTGAACCAGGAATTGCCAAAACCAGTCAAATTATTGTGAAAAAACACCAATATTCAACACTTAATTAAACTACTTTCTGAATACTATCGAGAGACAATTACAACAATGTCTCAATAAACTTCAGACCTGGTCTGATGAAAATGGTTTTAAATTTTCTAAATCTAAAACTAATTGTATGCACTTTTGTCAACTTCGTAAACATCATGAAGACCCTCATCTAACACTGGATGGGTCACCAATACCAGTAGTGCATGAGACAAAATTCCTTGGTCTTATTTTCGACCGTAAATTAACGTTTATACCACACCTTAAATACTTGAAGGCCAAATGCCTTAAAGCTCTTAACTTACTTAAAGTTGTTGCAAACACTAATTGGGGAGCAGATCGAAAAGTCCTCTTGC